>JAHZNC010002328.1:0-13215 GCA_027744095.1 Zhuqinia jingwanae | reverse complement strand
GTGGTGTGATCATGATCATCATGGCTTGTCTACGTCAAATGTCGTGCTCTCTTGGAACTTGGAAGGAAATAACGTGTGCTAGTGTTGGTTGGAAAGAACCCTCTATGTTGTATTCATAAACAAAATTACTCCAGTTTTTTTTGCACGTACGATGTCCTTCAGACAAGCCCATTTTAGTCATATATGTATAATATATAATACATCCTGCTATAAGCTGTGGCTTCCAAGTTTTACGTGGGTTTTCCTCTTTCTTTCTCCAGTAATCTTTTGCTTGTAATTTTTGGTTTCTTTTAAACATAAGAAAGCTTTACGCGTACTGTCAGACCCAAAGTGCTTTTATTTATATTGTGTCTGTTATTAGCTACAAACTAATCTGTTGAATGTTAGACTAATTGGGTTATTCGAATGTGTATAGCTTATTTGGTTCGTTATGTTCCGATAAAATGGTTGTTGGTCACAGCTTACCCAAGAAATCTTAACACGTCTTTTTGATTTCAACGAATTTAAAACCATTCCATTTTGGTGAAGTGGCGAGTGAAATTAAAACGCGCAAATTCATGACTCGCAAATTTTAAATTGTACACTAAAATTTAGCCAATATTTTAAAATTCAACAGATTTAGATGCTACAAGCCAAACGCAAAAGCACCAAAATTAAATGAAGTTTTGTAGTTAAATTTTCCAGCTAAATCGTTTCATGAATCGATGCGTAGGAGCCAGGGAGGCGTTATATAAAAATTACTGAAGCTTCCGCTGTCCAGGATTGATATATTTAATGAGGTTAAGGACTTGGATATAATTAATTGGTTTCCCTAAATGCTCCTCTCTGCTGTCCAAATTCATACTGCTCGAGGGTTTCTGTGTGCTATTTATTGGTATAATGTTGAGTCATGATCATCAATCGAGAATGTGACCACATGATCGAGGTTTTGTGTATATTATGCACTTTACCACGTATATCGCAATATACGTAATCCATAAAACTTAAATTAAGTGTATTATATTTGGTTTGAAACTATAATCAACGCTCCTTGATTTTGTAAGTTGCATAAACTTGCACGGAAGCATGTAGGTGCATGTACTTATGTGTCAATGTATGTATGTAATGTATGCTTCCTCAAGAGCAACATGGGGTATCATGATACAAATTTTTTTTTTAAAGACGTACTGTCAAAAAGTTTACATCACAAAGGATAATCCATAATATTTTCGGTATTTTTTAAAGGATATAATTTTCACAGCATTTTAAATTGTTCAACATTTTCTTGTAGAGCATTTGCCATTGACTAAGCAGAAAAAATCAATTGTTTTCTCTCTGCTCATGATCAACATTGTTGAAATTTTGAATGTATAGATTTTGATTTTTACCAAAGTCATGTTTACTTTTCACCCAAACCATTCGCTATCGTTGTGAAACCCTGTAGGTCAAAGTTTAAGAGACACTTATCATCAATAAATTGTTATTTGTATTTATGACAGCTTTTCCTTAAGGACTTAAATATTGCTTACATCATTGTGGAGTTATGAGTAGTCATGATTTATGAGAGTGGCGAGTATATTATTAATTTAGACTCATCGCTCATCCTTGAAAAGGAAGAGACGACAGCCTCCTCAAGCAATGCTGCTGCAAAAGCAGATAACTATCTATATAGTGTGCACAATTGCATGCTCTACAGATGACAAAATAAGTCAAAATACAAATCCAATATGTTCATATTAAAAGATTTTACTGATAAAATTTCTGAGATGATAACCAAAAATCCATATTTTGTGCGGAAGCCAACAAACCAACATGGTGAAATAAACAATAAATCTTCTCTCTCTTTTCTCTCTCTATCTCTTTCGAGTGTTTCGTTTGTCGTAAGGACACCTGTGGTGAAAGTGACTTTATTGTACAGATTTCGCTTTACAAACTTGAACTATTACACAAAATAGTTATGCATACACATACAACACCTATACCTACTATGCTTTAAAAAACCGCTATACCTAACCTACCTATAATCTACAAGACTACTTGTACATTAAAACTTAACCTTCTTGTTAATAATTTGTTACAATTTACATACAGTTTTTTGGCACGGTCTGAATTCACTCCAAACTAAACATTTTTTTATATAGCGTTTTTGTTTGAAGGTTGACGTTTTTACTCCTCACACTATACTACACGTAATGTATACACATTTTACACTCGTATCGGATATGTTACTAAAAATACTAAATATATATTATCTCTTTTTACACTACGTAGTAGTAGGTAGGAACTTAGGTAATCGAGTGTATAGAACATACTATTAATATTAATAACACACAAGGCTATCCACAAAATAACTCAAGCTGTTATTATATTTATGTATCTATTTTTTCTCATAAAGCATACAAATATAATAGTAATAGTAATGACTAATAGTAGGACATTAAATATAAATATACACGATTATTAACAATATAGTATTTTGCATTAAAAAAATGTTCCCATTGTCCCAAAAAAAAACATTATACGCGTAGGTATTTAGAAACCATGTATAGGTACATTATATAGTAAAGATTATTGGGTCCTTTTTCAACCTTTTTTTTAATAGCGTATTCGCATGATACACAGTAAAGCACATTTTAGACAAGAATTGAAAGACCCGTTGTTCAGTTAGTTGAGAGAAGAGGAAAAGGCTGCATGAATAAATAGTGTTTTTTGTTGTTGTTGTTGTTGTTGTTGAATGGGCGCATCTTTTACAAGGGTGTCAGGCAACTCCCTTTCCTTCATAAAACTTGACTACAAAACTTTGTTTTTCGTTTAGAATAAACCAAGAGCCTGAGGATTTTTTGCTACCGCATAGTTTTTATACATGGATGATGTTTGTGAGTTCCCAAACTGAGCAGTCAGTGAATTGGGATGACCTATGATGATGGTGATGATGATGATACGGAAGCATGGAGGAAGCAAACATGTCGTTGTTCGCTGACGCTATGTTGGCTGCCATCATGCTGAAATACAGAAACATTATATTTTTCTTGTTAATTATTGTGAACATGTTAATTACTACATGCAATCTTATTAGCTCTAAAACAATAATTGAAATGTTTGAAAGATTCACGATTAAGTTTGATTCACGATTTGAAAGTTTAAGATTTGTTAGAAAAACAGAATATTTTGAGGAGATTAATCGTCATAATATATGCGTATTGGTGTATGCATGTTTATACCTTTATTATTACCATGCATTACCTCCAGATTAAAAACGGTAATACAGTCCTCAAGTGTCCATTTTATTATTTTTATTTTTGTACACATGCAATGATGAGATGTGAAGTGAAATGTTTTTTTAGACTGTCATAATGTCAAGTTTTGCATATATTCTGTTACTCAAAGTACATTATATTACGCTTCATCACATCACCAAAACTTAATAAGAAATATTAATGGCAATAGTAATGGCTTTGTTATAGGTTTATAAAAATGTAATGAACTAATTCATCCTTCCAAAATACAAAAATTAAGCTCTTACAATTTCCATTTCATGTTTTCAAATTACAGTCAACACAACACTTGTGTACATGTTTATATGAAGACATTTATGTTACTCTCACCTGTAGCACTTTGAAAGTGTCTTCATCATCATGATTATTATTGCCATTACTATTATCACTATTATTATTAAGATTATGATAAGATATTGTAGCTGTCGTGCCCACCAAAATAATCTAAAAAAGTGCTTCAAAGAATGCTTACAGGCAAAAAAAATAAACATAACTTATTATAAATATTATGGTATATTATTATTATTATATGCTGTCTTCATCGTTTTTCCTATTATTACTACTTCTACTCCTCACGCTTATATACCTACTCTTTTTGTGCTTATTTTCTTCACTTGGCTAGATTTCAAGCTGAGTCGACATCAATTGAAAAAAAAAATGCTATTAGAGTTCAGTTGTGCGAAAGTAAAAATGCTTCAAAACAGTATTCATCACACAAATTTTTTTTTGTGTGTTCACCTTCTTCTTCTTGTACATCTCTCCCTGTCATAAAAACCATTCTTCGAGAGATTGCCGTCCATCTAACGTAGTGAATGCTTTCACACGTCATCCAAAAGCGAGCAAGCAGACAATGAAGCAACTAAAAGTACATATATGAACGATGTTGATGATGTTGTTATGCTTTGGTGGTATGGTGGTGGTTGGTTGTTGGTTGATTTGGTAGTTTGGTGTGTACTTATAATTATAACAATTTCATCATAAGTATACATTACACTTTTTCTGAGGTAAAAACGCCTGAGTACTTTCATATACCTATGTATTATGAATATTATACGAATTGACAATAACGGATCTTGTATACTTTTAGCAAAACTTATGCAACAATAATATATGCATTCATATAATATAGGTACATATGTATGCATACATAGATGCATAAATTCATATTTCATAAATACAAACGACATTTATGTACTTGAGATTTGAAAACGGTAAAAAGAATGTGATCTGCTAAGTAATCATCATCATCATCATCCTTTACCGAATACGTGTGTAAGAAGAAGTAAAGTGCATGCGTCGTTAAATAATTGAGAAGGATTTTGAGAGAGAAAAAGAAAAGAAAGAAGAGTGATCACGATGATTATGTTTTTTTTTTCTTCGAGGAGACCTACCTGGTGTAATTGTCAGGAGTGAATTGATGGGATGAGTTCCAGGTAGCTGGCCACGTCTCCGCCCCGCCACTGTTCCCATTTGAAGTCCCACTGGACACATTAGCACTGTGCCCATGGCCGGACGAACTAAAGTCTCCAGTGCTGTTGGTATTTCCTCCGGACAAGAAGTTCATCATCTAAAAAAATAAAATTACATTTTTTTTTGTAAACTGGTAAGAAATAATGTCTTTAGCTTTAGGTATTTCAATTATGCTATGAGGATCTCAATCAAAGGATATTCTAGACAAGGATGCTTAATAATCGAGATATTTTTCAGGACAAAAGAAAATAGGAGTAATATGTGTGTATTTATTACTATGCATGTGCTATGAAATAGGATTAATGACAACATGAAGAGATAGATTGCAATTTTTATTTGTCTCAAAAGATGATGAACTTGTTTCGAGCTGTATTGAGATACAATATAGCATGTAATGTGATTATCAATGCATTGGTTGTGGGTGGTCACTCAATATTATAGTGACAAAATTAATGGCCATTTGGGTGAGTTGCTTGTTTTTGTTGTCTTATGAAATTCCTTCAGTTCACTTTCCATAAATAAGAATATCAAAATGTGAAAATGGTGTGTGTTCAATCATCACTTCAAATTCCTTACCTACTTGTCATCAGATCATTTACAAATATAAAAGTTTCATCATTGCGTCTTTGTATTCTCATAACCAAGTTATAAGGGAACCACAAAAGGTTATTGTTAGAGAATATTATGTATTGTATGCATCGTGTGACTCGCTTTTCCTAAAATGGCCAGAAGCCACATATTTTCTGCATGTGAACCATATTGGATGGAAACATCCTTTTGTCTACCAGAGTACAATAGTAGACTTGAGGAAAAAAGGATTGTTATTGTGAACCTTACTTTTGACAATTACAAATACATGCCATTCTTGTGCTCTGCGTATACTACTGTCTCACAAAACTGAGGGTGCAAAAGTCAAAAAGTCAAATAATTTTGTTCTCTTTACCTGAGAGTCACCGTTCCCAAAATGATTTTGAGAAAGTAAATGTCCAGCATGGGAATGAGATGATCGACCACCACTGGATGCCCAATGAGAGGCTTGGGTATTGGGATGACAGGAACTGGATGATGATTGTATATGGTCACTTGAATACGCGTTATTACCACTCCCATAATTAAGGGCAGATGATGAGGACGAGTGGCCTGTTGTGGTTCCCAAAGGTGATGATGCTGAACCCGTGGATCCCGCTGAGGAAGAGGCAGACGCTGCCACTGCCGCTGCAACGGCGGCTGAAGGTGGGTAAGCTACAGCTAGCGGGATTGGACTGAAACCAGAGTTGGTCACAGAGGTATGACCCTGATGGTGACCCACCGAGGATGATCCACCAACCGTTTTACGCCAGCGAGCTCTTCTGTTACTAAACCAAACTTGTACTCGAGCTTCCGTTAGTTTCGTTCTCTGAGCAAGTTCCTCTCGGGTGTATACGTCGGGATATTGTGTTCTTTCAAATGCTCTCTCCAGCTCTTCCAGTTGCTCTGACGTAAACGTGGTTCGGGATCGTCTTTGTTTTCTTTTCAGAGGAATTCCTGGCTCACTCTCCGTGTCCGAGTCATCCATGGAACCGATAGAGTCACCTGATTACAAAAAACCATTCCAAGTCGTTTTGTTTTGTTTGTTTGTACTTCTCATTTTACAAAAAAGAAAGATCAAATCTTTTGTGAATGAATCCAACATTTGTGTGAAACGATGCACTTTACGTGGATGTCAACAGATATTTTTTCACGTTTTACAAAGTAAAGAAGGAAGTTGAGCGATGAAAAATGATGTGTTTTACTGCAGTTGCAAAAACTTGTTTATTGAAGCGGTGATGACAAAAGGAACATTGAGAACTTTATATAAATACAGAGGTTTATCAATCACAATTAGCCCTTCCGTATCTTGTACTAGTAGTGTTAAATTTTATATTTCATTGCGTATCGTTTGCTGTGTGGATCAAACATTCCCACGACTTTTTGATGGTAGGTAATACACCTTGCAACACTAATACAGGTTTGACTTTACAAAGGCACCCAAAAGAATGTCTTTCCAAAAGGTTATTATTCGACCAGAGAGAAGAAAAAGAGCAAACAGTAAAAATGGACGGATGAACTGAAACTTGAATTGAGTTGAGCAAGACCAATACTACTATTCAACCTCGATTTAAAGAGACAACAACACACTCCCTTTTTTTATTTCCGACTTAGATAAATATCTAATAAAAAAGCAAAAAGGATATTTTTTGTTCAATGAGAACTTTAATGTTTTTTTTTGCTGTTGTGAGACGAGTCGTCAAAGTACTTTTTGAAGGGATATTATTAGTGTGGGTGCTACATAGATTCGATTTCCCAACTTTAATCCTTTTTCAGACTTAATTTTTTTTAAAGAAATAAAAAATTATTATGAAAGTTACATGCTTTCATTTAAATCTTTAAAATCCGTACCAAATTTGTTTTTTAAACATCTTTTCTTAAAAATGAAATGCAGCAATACAAAGAAAAGTGACCAACACATGTATTGGATTATAGAAGCAGAAAGAAACTCGAATGCAAAGAAATTAGGTTTTATTATTATCAAGTTGCATTACTTTATTAAAGAAAGGTAAAAGCCAGTAAAGCAGGAACTTAAGTAATAAAANATTATCAAGTTGCATTACTTTATTAAAGAAAGGTAAAAGCCAGTAAAGCAGGAACTTAAGTAATAAAAACTAACCTCCTAAAATTCTATTGATGCTGTGATCCTTTTGATTTTTGAAGTCGTAAATGTCTTCCTTCTTCAAAGGAAATGTGCCCGAACCACCACGTAAAACACGGCTGATTGAACTGACGGAAGGAGCTGAATTTCTATCACAGATTCCATCCTTTATAATAAAAGAGAAATATAAAAAATTGACAAAATTAGTTTTGATACAGAGGTGGAATGATTTTTTTTAGAAAAAATTATTCAAGCATGTCCTAATAACGTGGGAGGTGAAAACGTCACATATAAAAAAACACAACAACAATATGAATCTGAGTGACTGAGATTGGGGGAATTTGAGACTACAAAAAAATGTGATATTAAAGTTTTTCTTTGTGAATGCGATCTGCTTGATCGAAAGTGGAATCTAAATCTTTGAGTTTATATTTTAAAATATGTTCATTTGAAAGAAATTGCAATAAAATTTTGATTTATGATCTTCATTTTTTGGGCAAGTAATGAGATTTTAATGATAGTTGTTAGATAAACGTTAAATACAAAGGTACAAAAATGCAATTAGGGTTAAAAGTTTACAAAGTTTCTAGAATTACTGTTTGAAATTTTTTTTAATGTTACTGAATTAAAAAATGTTCGATTTAATATGAAATGATGATGACGACGTGATGACGTAATTTCTAGAAATTTTATTTAAATTAGGACTTCAATAATTACAACAATAATTTTTTTTACTATACCTTGAAAGGGATATCCCGTTGAAAATATTGGGCGAATGTTAAGGGTACTCGATACAGCCATCATTTTGAATTAAAAAACTTTCACTGATAACTTGTCCAAAAAAAAAGCAATTATTGGTCGTGCGTTGTTGTTTCTGTTTCACTGGCCAACAAAACCGTTTTTATTGGTTTTTTGAACAGGTTTGTTTACTGTTGCTTGTTTGTTTTGAAAATGCTTTAAGCATTACACTCATAAACACATATAGTAATTATCACCTATTCACTTATGTAAACAAGCAACATGCACTAAAAATCGGTGTGGTTTAATTTATGTTAATTCTTTTCCTTCTTCTCATATTAGCTTTTAAACGTTAAAAAACTCTTGTTATTATCAAGGCACTTTTGTTTTAAATACTACGCGTTTGATATAATTTTCAACTATTTAAATTTGTAGGCAAAAAAATAAAACCTGCCTAGGCACTGTTTTTTAAAAATATATTGTAATGTCAGAATCAATAACACAGAATTCTCGCTTGCAGCTCTCTCTGTGCATGATCCGAAGGCGTCGAGCGGTCTGGACTGAAGTGTGATAACTGCTGGACACAAGGTTTATATATAAACTACCTCTGCCCTTACTCTTACTACACGAGGGAAAAATATGTGTTTGCTCTCTCCGAGAGTTNATGTGTTTGCTCTCTCCGAGAGTTTAGTTCACTGAATGAATGTGAGTAGACTCCTAAAGAGTAACTGAGGATCCCTACTGTCTAAGGAATGGGTGCCTTGAGGGAGGTCTTCAATCGCCCGTCCGTCCGTACACCAAAACAGATCATCACCGTTTGAGACCAGGATACTTCTTTACCTACCTCTACCATTGACAACATAACAGAGAGACCCTCGGTCGGAAGAAGCATCTCTCTCTCAAATACCCATTGTCATATTTTTCTTCACATTGTTACGTGAGCAATATGCGTAGTACTTACATATTATATGTATATGCTCTCTCTCTGGTCGTACACACGCATAATATTATGTACATTCTTAATGATTGATACTTTTGGAACCTACCTGACTCATTCCAATCCTTACACATTGATACATATAATATGAAACGTGCAGTTATATAAAAAATATTTCATTTGTTGATGTTCGTAGTATTACGGCACATATTTTGTAAAATATTTTTAGTTTAAAAGAATTTACTACTAATTTTGATAATAGATTTATTTAAATATGCAGATATATTAGTTCACAAAACAGTTATAAAGTATTGGCGTAGGTCTTTATAAAAATTAAATTGAAGATGAAAAAAAATTATCTAAAAAAAAATTCTGTGCTAATATCAAGCTTTTCTATGTATTCTAAATCAAGCATGAAAACTCTTGATCTTGATTGGGTGAAAAATATGAATTTGCCAAGGTGTATTGTACAACATATTGCATCAAAAAAAATACAACAACTAGTACAGATATGGTAATGGTAGAGTAGTAATATAATAATTTATATTCCATTATATAGGGCCTTTTGTATTATTATATGCATCTTCGTGGGTTGTCTGGCTCATTCATTAACGCTCACATTTTATTCCTACCAACGAATCTCATGAATGCCGTGTTGACTCAAAAGTAGAGGTGGAGTTTTGCTCGCTCCTGATGTGTTTTTGACACCCTTTGCATTCGGCCCGCCTTCAAATAAAGCTCGCATGTAACAAGTTTAATATATATGACATATCAAGTTTTCACATAGTCACACAAAAAAGTGTATACTCTTCATAAATTGTATATTATTACTTAAAAGTGGAGGACGCAACAACGATATTATGTTGCTTGGGCTGCCCCTGTTGCCTCTGCTTTCTATATGCTGACTCTGACAAAAAAAAATGAATAACCATAATTTAAAGAAACCTGCGATTTGATGAGTTGGCTTTAAAATATTATTCGAAAGTAAATATTTTGACCTCATTTGCTTAAATTTCAGATTTTTGTAATTTATTAGTAGACATACAGGTAAGTGGCATGAGTTCAAAATACCGAATATTATAAAAATCACAAATAGTTGTAGCATTAGTTAAGCTTGGAAATTGATCCACGGATTTATTAAACAATAATTGCACCGCATTTAATGAAGATTTGCTTACATCTTTTAGATTGTGTGTCTAAAATCGAAATGATGTCCAAGTTGACATCACATACATTCATGTACATTCTTAAGGAGTAATCTGTAAGCCACAAGGAAGTAGTAGAACAATAATTGCCTTATGGGAAAATTTACATCATGATCATAAATGTTCATTTTGGTGGGTATACAAAATGTACTAATGTACTTACACGTATACCTGGGATCATATTCTTGCGGATATACCTGCTGCTTTTGGTGTAGTTGTGCGCAAGGAGAGGTGAGGAACGACCAGTTCATCTTATTCATGTACATCCATTACTTTTCCAAATTAGCTGGGACAAATTAAAAATGAAGCATTTGATTGAAAAGGACACGTTCTTCACTCTATTGTATTGTAATGTCTACTACATTTTACCGTATAAATTCACAAACATTTATACCACATGCTCGCAACTTCACACAATGTCTCTCTTGTCCGTTCTCCGTGCCACCACCACCACCGCCACCATATCACCTCACCACCACATGAGCACATGGACATTGATAAAAAAATTAATAAATTTACCTTTTTAATTCTTGAAATTCTCCCATAACATGTCTCAAGAGAGATAAATCAAGTCGATGACATTTTTCTTGGTAAATATAAGGAAATAATGTAGTCAGCAAGATTTCCTTGAAAGAAAACAGAAGAATGAATGGGAATCTTCCGAAAGGAATGTAAAGAAGCCCCTCTTCTCGCCTTCTCATCTTTTTTTTCAGTCTCTCTGTTGTTGTGTTTGTTGCATATTATTGTATTGTGTGGTGGAGTGTGTGTGTGTGAATGTGAACTATGAAATGAAATATAATTTATATGACTTTTGAAAAGTTAAAAGTCCATCTTGGTTTGAAGAACAGAAAAGCAAGTTGGTGGTAATTTTGGTATTTACAAAATTGATGTTGTTTATATGTTGATATGCTTTGCGCTGCTTATATATGATTCTATTGAAACAGGTGTGAATTAGTAACTCTGATGATGAAATTTGTATTGTTGGCCGTTTGTAATAATCACTGTTTGGAAGTAAAGAAAGGGTGCCAAGACCTCTCGGGGATTGATTCACATTGCGCGTACAGTCACCGGCAATCATGTGCTCTTCTTACAAACATTATACCAATGTTTATGTTGTTATAATACAAAATATCTATCAACGTTTCTATATTCAAAAATAGGTAAAATATGCGCATCCCCCTGGACATGTCAAAAGTGATACCAGAATTTTGATCATTGCTATCATCTTAAATTTAAAAAAACATATAAAATACTTCTCATTCAAAGGAATTCCGAATAATTTTTCATGGGAAGATATCAAAACAATGTGCTCTATTCGGTTTTCACTTGTAATTACCGTTTCATTAATGCTCATAGTAAAATTCTTTGTTTGCAAAAGTTCATTTTTACTCTATTTTGAGGTAAGCTAAATCATTCCTGGAATCATTTCAAGATATTTTCTCCTAAATATTTGTTTGATGTACATATGAAATACTTCTCATTCAAAGGAATTCCGAATAATTTTTCATGGGAAGATATCAAAACAATGTGCTCTATTCGGTTTTCACTTGTAATTATTACCGTTTCATTAATGCTCATAGTAAAATTCTTTGCTATTAAAAATAAATCAATCCTTCTAGCCAAAAATGTCTACTTATAGTAAAATTCTTTGTTTGCAAAAGTCCATTTTTACTCTATTTTGAGGTAAGCTAAATCATTCCTGGAATCATTTCAAGATATTTTCTCCTAAATATTTGTTTGATGATTAATGTCAATATATTATTATTATCCATATTAAGAGTGACCATACGACCATGTACATGATATAATATATTATTGTTCATTATTGCTTCTAAAATAGTACATACAACATATATATATATATACTTGCCTATATATATATATTTCTCAAAAGGGAAGCAATAAATCACTTTTTGGAAAGATAAAGAACGAATTAAAAATAACTTTGTGACTGCATAAAAAAGTGTTAAATTGTACCTCACACCTTGTATATTATGTACATACATGTCTACTTTTGTATATTTTTTTAAACAAGGATTGAGCATATCTCCTCTGATAACATCCCAGAGAGAGCTTTCACCTACACTTATTGTGTATTTTTTTTATAAATAACTTGAGTATTTTTTATGTCTATAATGTTTTTTTTTAAATATAAAGCAGTGTGAGAGATGATGTAACAGGGTTATTGTGGTGGGTATCCCTCCATCGCAAGATTTTTTTTCCTTACGTGATTGTCGCGGTTTGAAGTAAGTTTTTCATTCGAATCTTGTTCCTTTTTAGGTACCGGCTTTTGGCATAATACTTAGTGATTTATGGAGAATCATGGTAAGAAAAGAAGAAGAGAGACACTCACTGAAGAAGGGCAACGTAGAACACTCTGTTTTTCTTCATCTTTTCTCTAAACACATATATGCATACTCCATATAATATGCTATGGTGATGATGATGTGTGTATCAAGCACACACACGACGCAAGTCGCGAATGATATGACGTTTCTTTGCTTACTTTCTACTTTTCTACTGCCTGTTTTTTATGACGAGATGAAATGAGTGAGTGTGTTCTCCTTCTTCTTCTTCTAATCTCTACTTTAGCTTATTAACAACAACTGCACAATGCCCCATGATGGGCATGGTTAAACAGTGAATAAAAAAAACTTTTGTGTTTGTGTTGTAACGTCCCACTTCAAATAGCATGGGCATCTTTTTTTTTTTAAACAAATGAACTAGAACATAAGATGAAGAACACGAGCAAAAAATATTTGTCAGTTTTCTATTGACAAAAATTTACTTGAAAAGGACACACAATGTCACGAAGCAAGCTAAAGCTAGCGTATTAAGAAGATGTGTTAAGCCTGTACAATTTATTATATTTTTTCATTCACTCTTGCATGGTCACCCAGCAAGATGTTGTCTTGCACTTAATAAATGTCGCTGCTGATGAGC
>JAHZNC010002327.1:0-76809 GCA_027744095.1 Zhuqinia jingwanae | reverse complement strand
TGCATACAGACGATACCAGAAAAGCTTTACTCCAACTGCAACTGATTCTCATTTTGCACCAAGTTCTACTGCCAATCAATCAACATAAAATGTGCAAACAGCGTAAAATTTTTATTGAATTGAAATGACAATGAACCTACAACGTACAGCTTTTCTTATAACATTTGCCTTATAAACTAAAAATACCTACATGCAGGTTTAGAAAAGATGCTCCAAATGTTTAATGCTAACATATAATATCAAAAAATCATGAATTTCCAAACCTTTTGCTGCAGGAAAATAAATGCCATGATTTATGTCATTCTGCAAAGTTTCACATGAATCTGTTTCACCCATGCAAGCAACTAACAACAGAGTAAGTGCCCCGGTGCAGATCTTTAATACCTACCTTTATAATGGTAAAATATAGAAAGGTGAAAATATTTCCGACTAAAGTACGCTAAGAAATCCATGCTTTAGCAGTTATGTCATATGAAATACAATTGACGTAACATAATGATGTGATGTAACGTATAACCCCTTCTAATGTTTTCGTTTATTTTTATTTATAAGGAATTGGTCAACCTAATGAGCAGCGTAGGTAAATTGTATTTGGACTTCTGCATAAATTGCGTACAGAAATTGAACCACTTCACGATAAAAAAAAATAATGACATAATATTTGGTTTTGTATTTGGATTATTTCTATATGTAATATAATATAATTTGTACATATATTGTGCTTTCCCTACTGGTTTCACTCTCATGGAAGTTTTTCCCACTTTGTTTTTTTAAATCTGAGATTCAGATTCAACGGACGTGTGGATACAGTAGATTCTGGCTGGCGATGATTACGAATGAGGACGGCTTGGTTGGTGGTTGGTGAGTAATAATAACATATAAAAGAACTACGATGTAATATCATGATGTGTGGGAAAATGAAACCGACATCCCAAGTTGTTAAAAATGTTTGGGAAGAGAAAAGGTTATATGTTTACGGCTGGAATAATAATAACAAGTGAAAACGGGAGCAAAAACCAACATAATTGGTGCATGAATGCAAGAGCAAAAGAGACGTAACAAAGGGTCACCTTAATGATTGTGGCTTTTGAAACGAGAAACTGATCTCTATCCACACAGTCCTTCCAGAAGTGGACGATGTAGTATCATGTGTCGAAGATGAATGATCACATTAGGATGAGGTGAAGTATGCACATTATATACGCTTGTGGATACTTTGTGAATATTACACAAACAATGATGATCTGATGATGGCATCATTACTCAGTCTCTATTGCCATCCAAAAAACGCGAGATTTAAATATAATGAGGATCGGATTGGGTTTCATCTTTGTTTTTATTTTCTACACACAAAACACATTATTATTTTTTTGATGTGATGTTTTTAGCAGATTTCCAGATAAACCAACTTTGATAATGCTTTTGTTATGGAAGAGAAGTAAGATATGAATATATATATTACATTTTCAGTGAAAGAATTGAAGTCGCATAAAAAAAGCTACACGTAATACGTGTTACGTGTGGCTTTAATAATAGAATTTCTGGTTTGTTTTCAACTTTTAAAAAAATGCTACATACATTCATTTATTTATTTTTAGTTGTAGATTTTTTTAATACGTTTGTCAGATTCAGATGACGTACTAATTTACGAGTTTTTATTTACTCATGCGCTACATGCATATGCATTGACGCATGCATACATGTGAGGTACGCTTTTGTATACAATAGACTGTCAACATGTTACTCCTACGTTCTTCTTTTTTACTTGTTAATTAGAAGTTGTTACTTACGAAAAAACGATGTAACTTTTCCTAGTAGTTGGCGTTTGCAACCACTTAATTGCTGAGTTGCTGCTGGTATAAAAAAAAAAGTAATATGATACGTATGTTGTGCATGTGTGCTTCTGCCCATCCATATATCTGTATTTTTTTCTATACCATACACAATAATACGGTAATTCGACTTTACTTCGGAAATAGACTTGAATTTATGAGTGGGTAATAATAATATAATTAGATAATAATGTTAATAACAAGCAACGAAACGGATAAATAAATATTGCAGACATCAGCAAAAAAAATAATGGCAAAAATTGTAATGCGAGCATGATAACGACGTTTCATCATCTTACCACTGTATGTACAAAAGAACATGTATACGTCCACCAAAATGATAAGTTTGTTTGTCTGTATGTGTGTGGTGGTTGTTGCGTTCAACTCAGCGTTGTCCTCCCAACGGAAGCTCACTGAAAGAACAACAACGAGAAATTCTAGTTGATATATTAAAAAAAATCACGAGCTGGTTATCTTTCCTGTCGTTTTCAAACTTCACAAGTGACTGTACACATAATTGTATGCAATGTGAAATCATGCTTCTGCTGCTGCTGCTGCTGCTACTGCTACTGCTGAGAACGGTATTATAGCGAGAGAATGACCAATTAAGTACTAATCATCATTAATGCTGCGTAAGTAACAATATAGTAATAATAATATAATGATTCTCTTTCGCTCAAGTATCATGGTTCAACCTGAATCATTTTCTCCAACAGGTCATCATCATATGACATAAACTGGTCCCAATTAAGTACAATTAGAGGCGATCATAAGCATAAACCGTGCATTTACTCTGTGAAGCCATGTTACCTATATATGTATAGTCAATGAGCATGTATAGTCGATAATCACATTATACTTCTAAATTATGCCTTCATTTATTTATTTAAATTAATATATACATATAAAAGCTACCTGACGGCTAGAACACTTTTCTTTCGCATTTAAAACAATTTTGTGAGCAAAAAAATTATCTTACTGAATATTTCTTAGAAATAAACGGGTTATTCTTTTAAACGTAATTTCAACTGCATGAATTCTCAATGTTATGGATGAAATGTGCATTTTGTTCATAGTTTTTTTTAAATGTTTCCGTATATGTATACCTACATATATATGTATTTGATTTGTTTTTTTTTAAATCATCAATCATGATGATCGGATCATCCATGGGAAAATAATATCAAAGCTTGATCTGCAACAAAACCATTTTCAAGAAAGAAGTTAGTGACCACCACCAGAGGAATTATCGAAATGGTGAGAGAATTGGCATCAAATCATACCGTCAATTGAACATTCTTAGAATTTTTATTTTACTTTAGTCATGGGTGGTATAAGACGACAATGATGCGATTATCTTATGTGCTTATATATTTGAGCATGTGCAAAATTTTACAAAAAAAATACATGTAAATAAAATGTCACTTGTACTAACTTTCAGTAAACATGTTTCCGTTTGCGTTGTGTCGATAATTTTTTTAACCAACAACCAAGGGAATTTCACATTACATTATTCACAGATAATCTACCTTCCTAGGGGATAACAAATGATACTTATATTTTTTTTCTCTCTCTCTTTATGTTGGTGTCAACAATTTTTCGTATTATATATTTTAGTTGATGATAGCCGTGTGGTGGTGTGTAACACAGCGGTTGGTGTGGTGTGGTAAGATGATACGACGCGCTTGTATTGGTATTATTGAGGCTAGATCGTGAGGGAATATCATCTCTACGAAGGTGGGCTATTTTGTTTAAGGGTTTCTCTTTAAATCTACACTTTCGCACACAGATTGTACCTATACGTGCGTACGTACACAACAAATTGTAATACAGCTCAATTAGCGTAAATTTTTTTGGTAGGATATATATTGAATTGAGACTTTTTTCTTTGGTTAGGATTTTTTTTGCTGTTTGAGGTGTTATATTTATTGTAATGAGACATGACAGGGATGATGATGATGATGATGATGTGTTATAAAAATGATTTGCATCATATGACCATGTTGCCAGGTAAGTCTCATGTTTTCTTTTCTGACCATTTGCCCGTATTTTTTTTACCATGAGTCAGATTTGTCTTAAAATTTTTATATTATTATTCTTATTATTATTGTTATTATGGTTACGGTTTTGGTTTACCACATTGCCCCTTTACTATAGCCACACAAGCATTTTCGTTGTCATTTTATAAAAAATATCATAATAATGGCTTCAGCAAGTATAGAGAAAATTGGATGTAGAGTGATGAAGGACACAAAGGATGGATGAATTCAAAAATTCAAGGATGTTTGATGTGTGGCGGCGTATTACCCACAAAAATATTGAATTTGTATTTATGTATTGTAAATAAAAAAAGCTATAATAACTCAATATCATTGTTTTATCTCAATGTTAAAAAATGGTAATTTCCATCAAATAAAAAAAAGTGTTGCATTATTTTGTTTTTGAGTAATAATTTATTGAAGTCCCAGAATCGCGTTAAAAATTGCTCTGGGCTCAAACAAAAAAGGAAAGACGTATGATTTTTCTGAAATATAATAGTATCACTTATTTCCAGAAATAATGTAATAATCTATTAGGTAAGCGGAATGCAATAAAAAGGGCTTATATTTTTCTATATCGTGTGTACTTAATACCTTATAAAAATATCCTCATGATGATCACAAACAACATAAGGTATCGTAGTAACATGATGATAGTTTATTATATGGTTGTATAGATGAAAGTCAGCAAAAGAAATAACAAGAAAGGTTGGAAGAAATTGAGAGAGAGAGAGAGAGAGCGAGAG
This sequence comes from Zhuqinia jingwanae, assembly GCA_027744095.1. NCBI lineage: Eukaryota > Metazoa > Arthropoda > Collembola > Entomobryomorpha > Paronellidae > Zhuqinia > Zhuqinia jingwanae. The sequence continues at coordinate 72,192 of JAHZNC010002327.1, read as the reverse complement.
AGATAAAGAAAACACATTCATGCCTGTCGGCATCATTTGTTATCCCATATAAGGGGTCTGCAGGTATACCTGTATTGACTTGGATCATGCCCCCTTTCATACCACAACAGCGCATTACGACATAATTTTTAACACATTAGGAAGCCTCAATTGGCGTTACTACTTAACCATTGGCTATTTGGGAGGTCGGTTCACAATGAAACAGTAATTAGCACCTGAAACCAACATCTCTCAAGGAATTTCTTTTCCTTGTCGTTTACCTAAACTCTCTTAATATTATTCACTGTATTTTTCCTGTTGTTGTAAAAACACACACACACAATGGTTTATAGTGTAAATACTTTTTTGTGTGCTTACAGATTGTCAGAGTTTTTATGATACTACCATTTTTATGCCTTTTGTTATTCAAGATGCACACTTGTTTAGAAAAAAACACAGGTAGTTTATAAAATATAACTGCAATCCTTAAGGCCTGGAGTGTATCCAGATAAATATGTGCAATGATTTCAAAAATATTATGTTTGAAAACCATCATGAGGCCAGAGAAATTAGTGTAAAAACATTATGCAACCTGAAAAACAGAACAAAAAAAAGTTTTTGCTCCATGAAACTTCCATGCAGACATATTGTTATTCTTATATGTATGCATACACAATCAAACAGAAAACATTAATAAAAAAGCAATTTATTTCTGCATTTTATATAAATAAAGATAAAGCAGAATGTGCATATTTGCATAGACATAAATATTATATACATGTACCTATGTAATAAGCATGCATAATATATTGCAATCAGTATCTTGGTAATGTATGAAAAAATAGATTTCTATTTTGATATTTCCTAGCGTACAACTTTAATTGCAATAGGTAAAATACAGTAGTAGTTGGTAATAGAATCTCACATCATCATCTCATATTATGTATCTGTGCAGTGCAGACATTTGAGGCTATTGTTGCATGCGGATATTTCATGGTCGGATGCAATTTTCGGCGTTTTGAACGAAAATGACAGACCACAATAACAAATGTGTATACAAATTTTGTTTTTTTATGATAGGTGTTACTTTTGTGTATATAAAATGAGAGGATAACACAGTTCAATTTATTCACATTCATCTCCATCTCTCTCTTTCTGTGTGTCTGACAGAGAGTGAGACAGAGAAAGAGAAGAAAAAAAGAGTAATTCATAAAATATCATTTCCTTGATCGCGTGAGAGGCGCCCATTTGTTGAAACAAATTTTGTGACGACACTAACGATAACATCCGCTACTAGTTCTTTCATGACGTCGTTGTCGTCGTCGCCATCCTGCCTTTTTTTTCGCCATCATACTATACAATACAGCAGCTTAACTAATAAAAAAATACTAGGAGTCGATGTGTATATATATTTTATATCTATATATTTGCGCATTTTCTACACAAAAAATGGATACAAATAAACAAACTATCTATATTGTTTACTATGTATACATATATACTTTGTGATTTTTATGAAGACGAAAGCTTCCAATCAGTCGTCTTTTTGTGGCTGTTTGGGTGGTATATGTTGAATCTTTTGTAACTATTCATTTTCCTATTCTCTGTTTCTCTCTTTTTTTGAATTTACTTTTTTTATTCAGAAAAAAAAGATCATTATTGGAATTATAGTGGTCCAAATGTACATTTCATTGTTCTCATGCCATGCACAATTCGTCGTCATCATAATATAGTTATTTCGTAGCATAAAGCGTCACGACGACAAAATAAGTAGTGGAGAAATTGTCTCAGTGAACGAATTTCATGTAATATTTATACCTCTATGTATCTACATGGAACCGACAAGAGACAGGAAATGACTTGAGCTAACTACTTTGTGCATTATATGTACATAATATACCAAAGTTATCCCATATTATTTGAGTAAATAATATGCCTGGACATTTTAATTATATATTCATTTAAACCGAAAACTTGTTTTTATTTCTATAAAGTCATGTAATATGTTTATTTGTCGCCACCTACATCTGTGTAACATACAACGAAAGATTTGTACGTGCCTAGTTTATAGTTTTCTACGTGTTCTTGATCAGACAAACAAGGTTTTTTTAAACTCTATATTAACGACGGGAACACGGAAAGAAAATGCAGGATTTTAAATCAAATATTGCGAACCGAACTGATAAAGTTGCACCGCAGGATTCATGTTTTAATTCAACACAATACTCCATCATGATGATTTACTAATCTCAGCGGTAATACACGAAGACAATCATCCTCGTCATCATCATTTTTGAGCAAGAGCAGTAAAAGAGTGTAACGTAACCTGATTAGCTTCGTGACGGTGATGTCAGCAATTTGAACACTTTATTCACGCTTTATTTGTCAGAGAATGGTGTATTTTAAGTCATGTAGTAGAATATGTACATGTTTTGTGTATTGTATGGGTCCTCTATAAATATCGAACATACCCGCTATTGTAGTGGGCCTTTTAAAAGTAGATCTTCGATTTTCCTCTATACATTTTTTTTGCGTTTATGCATGGATTGGTTTTAAATACCGATAAACTTATATTACCCAGCCAAACCACATGTTTTTTTTGCCATATAAAATGAAACTGATTAAAATTTTAAATGACAATAAATGAAATACCGTGCTTTTTAGTATCCTCCTCTGGTTTCATAAGGTGAGTGGTATATTATGTAGTTATTAGAGTGACTGCGTCTGAGTGAGAACTAATTAATTACGACATGAATTTACGAAAGAATTTTTTTATGCTATTTTACTAACTGTCGTAATATATCAGAATTACTAGCATATTTACATGATCACATTTGAATGAGAATCTTTCTCTTTTTGTCTCTCTCTCTCTTTCTCTGATTTATATACGTATTTTCATTGTTATTATTTTCAAAGATGAAAGTGTTATGTGTCTGCCATGGATTGTAAGTGCTTATTATTATTATTATTACTAACTTTTTAAAACGTATTTATGATGAAGAGTTCAAAAAAACAGGCCATGATGGCGGTGGTGGTGTCGGCAACGGCGGTGCGAGTGAGGATAAGGGAAGCGGAGAGAGATAAAAGAAGACCACATGAAGGGAGTGCATATTTCTTTCTAATGAATACTAAACACCTCAGTAAATCTTTTGGAGTAATTATTATTATCATCATCAGCAGCAGCAGCAGCAACAGCATATCAACATGATTTTCATGTAACATAACATCAACGTTAAAGTTGTGTGTATATAAACCCTTTCCATTTCACACCATTGCGGTTGTGTCTTCTTGTCTTTTTGAAGACACTTCTAGTTAAATCACAATTAAAATTACAGCTCTTTTTTTCTAATTTAAAAGAGACAAAACACACGCAAAAGAAGTTGTGTGATGTGAATGCACTTTGGATGCTAACTAAAAGTGTACTAAATTCCGTAAATACATACACAACGCATTATTACCATACATTTTTGGAGAAAAGTAATCAAAAAAAATATTTGCTTTGCCCTTTCTCTTGCAAGCTATTTTACAATAAGTAAAGCGATTCCTTAAATTTAACTATGCATTTTTACAGACTAACAAATTATGTAACTAATATAATTGTAACACCAACAGAAATTCTTAAATTAAAATTAATTGCAGCAATTTTACAAACAAATCGATCCACAAGCCATTTTACTTGTTTAAAAAATATGCAAATATTTTTACGTGGACTTTATAATTTGCACTTGCATAAATTACAATTTTATCTACGTGCATATGTATGTAGGTATGTATACTTGCAATAAAGTGTGAAAGACTCTGTCAATCTGTCCAGATTTTAGTAATACTGATATATTACATCTAATATTTTATATAGAGTGAGCTAGTTACTTAGGGCCGTTTTACTGCGCCAAGACTCATGGTAACTATTATGCCTGGATGTTCGTCCGGGCTGTAAATCAAAAGCCGATCTCTCCGATCTTGACCAAACGTAAACACGAGAATTTTAGGACAAGGGTAAACAGTATCAGGGGGTATCGAGGTTAATAAAACAAGCAAAAAGTCACCTAATACTTGCTAAAAAAAGTAAACTTTCCCCCAACTTTCTAATTATTTGCAACGTCCTAGTTAAATTTTCTCAATCAGAACCCTAATTAAGAACCACAACAAACGACATAAATTGTACATACTAAAAAATTACTATACAAAAACAGCGGTCCTTTGTTAAAACCTTGTAAGGATTTTTAAGCATACATAAGTACATGCAAAAGACCAACAATAACACTTGTCTTGTAAATAGTGTGTCAGAGAAAAAGTGGTAGTGGAGGTGTGCTGCTTCTAGTGTGTTGGTGGTAGTGGTGGTCATATCACGGACTGGACAGGAGGAGAGCCCAGTTCTCTTTCGGCATCGGCATCATTAAAAGGAATCGAGCGGCGGCTTGAGTATAATCAATTGTGAAAAAATGGAGGTGCGAGTGAAATGGGAGTTAGATGTTCACTTTTGTAAAGCGGCCTTTAATTTTATCGAAGCCGAGAAGAGGGAGAGAGAGAGAGAGAGAGAGAGAGAGAGAGAGAGATGAGGCTCATTGTATACATATATGTTGTATTGTATGCACGTTTATGTAAGCAATCCAACCAAAGAAGCAAACCTGCGCTGCGTAGTTAGTTACCTTTTCAAGCCTTCCAGGCATTATCCTGTAAATCTTGACTTGAACAGTGAGTAAACACGTCTCGTATTTTCAAAGGCAGAACTAAAAACTGTGAGGATGAAGAGAGGTATACAAATGATATATAAAAAAACACCATGCATTAATATATACATAATGCATACAATAGAGAATGAGAATTTATTTGGGAACGGGAATTTATTGACGCAATTTTATTAATGCAATCTTGCAAATATAATGAATTGAATAATAATGGAAACATAGAGATATGTATGATTTTTAATAGATTTTTATGTAAAAAAAACTTTTTTATTTCAGAAATGTTGATTTGTTAATAAAGCAACGGCAAAATTAATAAACATACTCCCAAAGTCAAATTATAGGTCATTGGTAACATTTGTGACATCTGGAATCTGGGAAGAAGCGTCAGCATCAACAACGTTTATAAAATATGATTGTGGTGTCCCTCAAATGTGACACCTACCCATGTAATTATTGATGAGTTCATGATGGCTTGATTTGTTCTTTAAAAATGGGACAAAACCATGTTGGTATTTTAAAAATTATAGTCTATAATTTAATACTTTAATTGTTTTTATTCAAAGTAATAATTTATACCGAAATTTTACATGAAAACTAGCATAAGAGAAAATGTCAAAATTTCTTAGGTGCTGGGTCAACCTTTCCCAAGATCGAGGACAATCTGAACATGGCTTTGAACATATTTTCAGTTGCTGAAAGTGAATTTAGAATGAATTGGAGTCTTCAAACTTGATTGGGTTTCCAAAGCAATTTTACTTTTCGACGAAACTCGACATTCGTGCAATCCTTGGAACTTTGGAAAACCAGTTAGGATTGGTAGTGATGGTTAGCTCAAGAAGTTGAGCCTTAGGTTGGGTTAAAGTTGTGTAGTTTATTTAAATTGGATGCTGGTGTGGATTTGACGGGTATTCTAAAGAAAGCAGAAGGCAGACGATTAGAGTTTCCAAAATTATTAAACCCATTTCTTCACATGCATTCACCACTAAACCTGGAAGAAAAAAATATTATCGAACGCGTGGTCGTGATATAAAAGTTCATTCTTGTACCCTTTCTAGTACAGGTGAGGCAGCAATCGACCACGTCAATCTACCGATAATATGTATCACAGAGGGAATTATTCCAACCGGCCCAGACTCTCAAGTTATAGCAACAAATGGTATAATGAGCCGAATAAGCGACACAAATTTTATTTTATGTATTATTACTATAGATTCGCAGGTACTACCAAGACATTGAATAATATTTAATTCAAGTCAATATTAATTTTGTTGTCGGCGTAAATATTTTCAAAATATTATATATTTCTTATTTAATATTAACTATGAAATGAGTAAATCAAATATGATTTAGTTTAAACCGGTAAAGTAAATACATATTTAATGAAATGTCACGAGCAGTTGTAATGCAACTTTGTTTAGTAAATGTCATTTTTGACAAACATATCTATACTCTAGCTCTCTAAATAAAATACAAATATGAGGATAAATGAAATATTCGGTTATCTTATTTCACCCCAAAAGTAATTTATTTCATGATTAAACTTCACGACATTATAAAAATAGCTAAGAATTCAATTAAGTTCATTTTCATATCATATTTTATAAAAGTCACATAGCTTCAAATAAAAACGTCACAGCCGGAAGCACACAACCCATCATAATGCACAATCGTACTGACGAGAAGACTCGGTTAACACATCTAAGTATCGCATGTATTAAAAATTTCGGGAAATTGGGGATATTTTGGTCATATTTTACGATAATTTTTATTCTTATTTCATACCCAATTTTTAAACCTGTTATCTCATAAATGATCTTGATTACCCAATACCCGAATTTGTGTTTTAGTATTTAATTAATGACCATATATGGGCACTAGTAATATTGTAGGTCGTTTGAGCACACCGTCACTTGATGTTATTACCCAGGATGAGCACAGGTATCAAACATTTTTGGTGTAGGCTAAATGCATATAAAAACTGCTAAATTATATACAGCAGTCTTGTTTCTAATATATGTATGCATTCAAATACATATATGAGCGCAGTATAAAATGCAAATGTGCGTAAAACTTATAGGTATACATTTTCCACAAATTTTATTTCTCTATTTGAATGAAATCAATAATAGATAATTGTTAATTTGTTGACATTTAACATGGTTCATCAAATATATTTAGTTGTGGGGAATTCTTTGCATCTATCTGTCTGTGTAGACACACGAAAGCTCCACTGGAGAGAAATAACTCTAGCATTTTGTCTAACAAAAATTTCCGACCTTTCCAGTGAGATCGCCCTATTAGTAAAATATCCTCATAATTACAATCCACTGTACCGACATTTTCCATCACACTAATGCAACAACAGCAGCAATCAAAAGGGATGCGGGTGATGATAATAATGATAATGGTTGTGATGCTGGCTGGCTGGCTGATGATGATGATGGAATTGTCTAAAGTTCCGAAAGGTTTTAAAAACACTTTTTAAGGTTGTACAATTACAACAAGAAGCCATGTAATCATAATCTATTTCAACAACTTATATCTACGTAAATCTCTATCTACCTACCTGTCTGCGTATTACAAGTATTCCTTTTTTACTTGCCGCAAAACAACAATCTTCATGATTGTTGATGATGATGGTGTGGTGATTTGAATCTGATTCTAAATTATTCAACTCAAATTACTTTTGTATGTATTCTCATGATGATCATCATCATCAGACAAAATATGTTTTTCTGTTGTTCTTGTTTTTTTTGTATTTTGTGGATCAGTCGATATATTTATTCCTGGAACAATTTCACTCCCGAATTGTTATTGAACATCATATTTCCAAAAATAAACTGTGTTTTCAAGTACTTTTTTTATACATGAGTTGTTGTTGATACACGTTCATTGCGTGTTGTGGAGAAGAAACTGTAAATGTTATTATTGAAATTTTTTGAACTGCAACTGAAATTTTACACATTCTCCTCCTGGCATCTTTAAGAAAAACTCATATGTCGTGTTGCATCCACTTAATTTGAAATGGTCAAGTCATATTTCATTACCGTTCCAGCGTTTTGTGGAAATATTTTTTTATTTATAAATAAATATGGTATGCACAGAGGCGATGTGAAAATAAAATTAATATTTTTTTATATGCCTTATTCAATAAAACTTTTAAAAAATTATAAAATGCGGCTTGTTAAATCGTGTATATTTGACGTTACATGGACAGAGGTACACAGTAATGGTAATGCATCTATCTATCTGTACAGGATAATCATTTTAAGTGCTTTTTAGGAAAAGCATATAATATGATGGGTAGGAACAAGTAAAGTAGCTTTTTTCAGCCTACTCACTGACTCTGAGTCAAAAAGATTCGGCAGAAAAGAAATGAGCATTTTGTTAAATGCCACGTTAAGTTGTATGATGATGATGATGATGATGATGATGATGATGATGATGATGATGATGATGATGATGATGATGATGATGATGATAAAGTTGAGATATATTGTACGATGTATACACGGAGGTATAAGTGACGATAAGTAGGGAAAAAGGGTATGAAAAATCTCTTGTTAACAATGTTGCAATAAAGAATGAATAAGAAGTGCACCTTTGTGAGTAATATGATGTGTGTGTTGTGTACTCCTCTTTTGAATAGGTTTTCGACACATCCTTACATACCCATGTCGAGGAAGACAAACACATTTTTATAAACACAACAAGGGCTAGTTACTCACTCGTCGTGTTTCTTCTTTTACTTATTTTCTTCTTCTTCTGTACAATACCCTTTCTCATGAAAAGATATTATGATGACGATGATTCTTATCAGCAGCAGCAGTGCAAGAGCAATAGACATGAGTACAGGTTAATAAAGCTGATATTAAAGATAACTAAGGCGAGAGCATATTTTCTTTAAAAAAAACTAAAAGAGGGACGACATCATGTACGATCATTCATGATGATGATATTTACAAGAAGTGGTAATGTAGTAGGTGATAGTTCCATTTGAACAAAAAAAAAATTCTCAACGAGACTTGAAATAAGATGAAAAAAAAATATGCAGTACATTTTATCAAGCATGAAAAGGGTGATGATGGTGATTTGACGGTGATTGCGGATGGTGCTTTTAGCTGTAAAACGTTTAAATCAAATTATATTATCATATGATTCAGATGGCGGTGGAGAAAAGGATACACACCGTGGTCATTATTTAAAGCGTTTAAAATTCCTGAGAAATTGGGTAGCAGTGTAAGAGAATTCCTTTCCCTTTACGTAAGAAGGAGAATCAAGTTAAAAATATTTTTTGTCGTAATCAATACACAGCAATAACTTTTACAAGAATGAGAATGAGGTTGTTTTGTCGGTACTCATGTCAGTTTCTTAATTGCCCCCTTTTTTGAAAATTGTCTTGACGACTTTACATTATTGTTATTTTGACAACTAAAGCTCCTTTTATATCTACTTGTCACAAAAGTTGTACAAATCATGTGTCTGTATACTTTTCCCCCTGTAGTAATTGATAAAAGAATATTATTATTGGCGTTTTTGTTCAAAATCCATTTTGGAATATTTCTGAAAAAGAAAGAAAAAAGAAATACTTTAATATGGATTTTGAATTGAATTGACTTAAGATGCTTGCTTTCCAAATTCTCAAACAAGCAATATTCTTTTCTACATAATATTTATTTACTTTCTGATCGTATGTATAATGTCGATGAAAGGAGCAAGGTTTTTCCATTCCAGTAAAAACAGCTTGTTGTGAGTGTTTATAATATAATAATCGTGATAAGTCTTTAAGGCCGAAAGAGAGAGAGAGAGAGAAGACGACTGCACACAAAAAGGATATATATTTTTTGATGATGATCTCTTAACCGTAAGATATAAAACTGATGAACCTGTGAGATAATAATCATAAGAAAAAGTGTTGCTGGACCTATCATAGTACACTGAGCAGAACAGATAGAGAGAGAATGGTGGTGATAAAAAAATCTCTTTTCAACATAATTATCATCGTTTTCCATCAAGCAACATTTTTCATGACCTTAGCGGCCGCTTTGAGCAAATTATGTTGCGCATACTACTCACTCACGTACGTACGTACCTCCACTCTTCTAATATAATCGCCAAACATGATATAATACGTTTTAATAATGCAAACAATGCAGCAGAAGAGATGTATTAAAAGATTGATGTTTTTTAAAGGCTGTGTATGTATATTAGCCGTTGTTGTTGTTTGAGCTGCTCTGGTGAAATGATGAAAAATAAAGGATTTATTGACGGAAACCGTGTGTTGATGATGGCTGATATGTTTTATTATCATCACGAGACAAGGGTCATCATCACAATCACCACCACCACCACCATACAATTGCCGTTTATAAAAGCAAAAAACAACATCAACAGCACACACAATGAGCAATAATATTTATAAAAAAACTAGCTAGCCAGAAAATATATATTTAAGGAACATGAGCGGAGAAAAAAAAATATCATGCTGAATATAAATACATTGTGTAGCCATTTTGTTATTGTTATTATTATTTTTCTATGTAAATGCGAGTACATTTTTATTACATGATTTTAAAGAAATGCAATATTTTTGAAAGAAGCAATAATTAAATATTGAGCGAAAAAATACTACAATAACAAAGTCATGTCGTTTTTTTTGTGTTTCTATCCACTTAATTTATCATCATGGATACCATTTTTATTTGCGATCATCATCATCAAAGTAATAATAAGCTGATGAAGATTGAGCACTGTTTCGTGATGTGTGCATAAATTCAGATCGTAAAAATTGTAATAATATTATTATTAAACACCATATTTTTTTCTTTTGCACGGACTGAATTTTTTTTTAGGTAGGTATGCACTTATTTATTTTTCATATTGTCTTTTATGTCCATAAACCTCACCCCCAAAAAATTACACAGATGAATTTTTGGATAAATACACACACACATACTCACTCAAACAATAAAAAAATTACTAATCATAATCCCTTTTTTACAGGTGTATATCAAAAAACATCTTGCGCATAATATTATATCCATTTATTTTACTCATGTTGCTGTATGTAGTCTTTTTGGCACTTGTTTCGCTTGCGCTTGTTAGTAGACAAGACACCAAATGAGGCATTGCAATGCAAGCATCCTATAGCTTAGTTAACGTGATGATGTGAAGTTAAAAAAAAAAGAAATTGATAATCAGTCAGGGTTGTCCTTTGTATGATCACGTTTTTAGCACTACTACACATTTTTTTTTGCTAACGCGATCCAAACCACATCATAATACAACATGATTTCAATCTAACGAATTATCTATTTTTCAAGTACGACTTGTTTTATTTACAAATTGTAGAAGTAAAGCACAAAAAATATGAATGTGGTATATAATTAAATGTGTAAAAGTATATTAGCACTTTATATCAACTTGTCAACGTTTTTTTTGTGATAGCCAATAAGCCGATTGCAACTTTATTATTTTATTGTCATGTTCCACCAACAAGCATTTCATATTTTTTTCTTTAGTAAATTACAAAATGAAAATTGGAATGGAAACGGATGACGTGTCCCAAAACTAGCCAACATTTAAATGTACAATTGACACAAATCTAGTAATCAGACATGGATGAATGAATGGTACTTAATACCTACATACTTTGCAAAATGATATATCTGAAAAGTCAAAATGTCCTTAATGCATTTTTATAATAGTATATGTGTGTTGTTATATACTTATTGTGACTTACAAAAGGAAATAAAGATCTGTTTGTTTTTTTGTTAATATTATTTTGTCGCCGAGCATATGAATGATACGGTACGATCCTTTTGCTTACCTGTCACAAACATCATCATCATCGTCGTCGTCGTCACCACCACCAACCAACTTGACTGACTGACTACCTCTCTCCTTTTTACGAGTATATTATGTCTGCTGCTGACTCACTTACTTAACAGTGACTTAGACGCACACACAAGTATTTCATCTTGTCTTGCCTTGTCGTCGTACTCAAATTATAATCACCACTACAATCGTTTTACACCACTTCTTCTTGTTTTACAAAGCCATCAGTAAATAATAAGGACTGACATTTGAAGAAAGATGCGCATCTCTTCAAATTTCAAAGGATTAATCTATGAAATAAAAGTGAAGACAACCAGAAATATACACATATACCTACATACATTTTGGTAACTTTTTAAAGTATCAAAAAATGGTTGGATTATTGGATATATTATGTGCTGCGGCTGACAGTCAGTGCTACCTCCCTGTGTCTTGTCTCTCTAGTCGCTATATACTGCGGCGGCAGCTCCTGTCCCTTTGTATTTACTATCTACCTGCATGCTGTGTATAACTTTATAAACTGATATTCCTGACAGAAAGAGATGACTGAAATGATATGAGAAAGTACAAATAGCAGACCATGATATGGAGATAGATGGTGTTGATAATGGTGTGATGATGATGACGAGTATAAAGATGCATAGAAAAGTAAGACATCGTCGTCGTCGTCGTCTTGGTCTTGGTCTCGTAGAACAGCAAAAACAATAAGTGACACAACGCTGGAATTATCATTGAGAATGTAAAACATGACAGATTAAAAACCACGACAAGAGGAATCAGGAGAGATACTGACGGACCGATAGTAGCGGCGGTTCGTTTGTCGACGAGGGCAGTCATGCATGTCATCGCTTTTATACTTACTTAACTTACTACCACCACCACTACAACTACTACTACTACTACTACTACTACAACTACTTACTGGCTTGCCTTCTTCTTTTATGCTAGTATATTATATATGTATACGATAAAAACACTACACACAAATGGATGCTTAAGAGCGTACTAATATGATGTAATAAAACAAGTGCAATTACAGAAGAAAAAAAGAGTTGAAAGTTTGAAGCTCTTGTGTTGTTGTTCGCTACAGACACACACACACACTACATTTTCCTTTTGTAAATGCTTGCATGGGATGTGATGGTATTTACGTATGTATATTTGAGTGTAATTTATTGTGTGTAAAACTGATGTCCGTATAATTCCAAGCATTTATTTTATTTTATTGCTCTAGCTAGGCGTTAAGTACTTCTTTTTTCGTTCGTGCTTGCCTTTTTAAGAGATTTTTTTTTGTGCAAAAAGAGGTGTCTTAAATTGCCGACATATCTATCATCGAATTATATTTTGTGTTGTAAACTGACGACATAAAAATATCTATTACATACCTACATGCACATTCACACATTTTTGTTTCTTGTGGACAAAAAATATAAATTTGGGAGATGTGGGGAAAAAAATGAAGAAGTATGTAAGTGTTTTTGTTTTCAAACAAAAAAAAGAAGGGAATAAGATGTATCCTTCGATAAATGGGATGATACATGATTCTGTTATGTTATTCTTCTAGTTTTTTTCATTATATTATTATTTGTAAAGAATCACCATAATATTGTTACTACTACTACAACATTTTGCAAGCGAAGCGGCGCGTCGGTGTTCGCTAAAAGTGGCAGATTGGTTACTAGGATGATATGATAAATGCAAAGTAGTAATAAAAGGTGCACATTATACGATTACCGAAAAACGTGTATGAAATTTTTCGCTGAATATCATGTTGTTTCATTGTACATCTCACTAATGACTCTTGTCTGGCTCAATAAACAAAATACCATGTTTTTTTACACGGGAATGAGAAGAAGAAAAAAAATTGGGAAAAAGGATGTGTATGGTTTGTGAGTAGATGAGTCCGTGTCCCATTAAGGGGCGATTCTCCACAATTTTGGTATTACAAAACATTTTTCTTATATTCTCAATGCATACATACTTGCCCATATACTATATATAGTATCTACCTATATAATGTTGTTGTCTCCTGCTGTTTAAATGTCATGCAACCTGTTAAGAAACCCATTTGACAAGACATGATCACATTTATTGTGAAATGAGAAAATTGGTAAATCCATTTGATTAACTAGACGAAGAAGAAAAGGAGATTCTTGTCCATACTACTACCAATATTTTGTTTAGTCATAGCTTGAGTATATATGCCTACACCTATATGTATGCTCTTTAATTTCGTCTTTTAACAGAAGACAAGCAAAGCGATTAGAATACTTGGGGGCATTACAAGTTCATCGTCCACATCATCATCAACAACAACAATAGCATGATCATGATGATGAAAAAGTGGAGAGAGAGAGAGAGAGAGAAGAAAAAAGCAAGCGATAAGATTACTTGACTGCTACCTGTCCTACCTTGTTGGCTGATTACTCTGCTACTACTTTACTTTAAGTTTGCTTGCCGATACATGCATGCACACACAGAGAACACAACCTATTAGGTATTTTTATCATGTGTACACACAGCCAACATTATTATGCTGATTCTTGTGCTCTGTGTGTGCACTGGTGGCGGTGCGGTGGTGTGTCCAACAAGAAGGAGAAGAAGAAGAAGATTGTAGCATTATTTCTTTTCCTTTACCTATTCATGTTATCCATTTACAGTGTAAAATGCTTGACGTGCCTTTACTACTATTCTCATTATTAATCATAAAAATAAGACTTTTGCTATAGTGACTTAACTAAACGTTTATGTACTTTTTTTCTTCCTTTTTTCTCACCCAAGTCTTCTTCTTCTTCTTCCTTTCCTTTTTCCACTAAACAAAAAACTCTGCAAAATGTATTGAGTAAAAATGATGATGAAAAAGAAACATCCCAGAAATATTTGTAGACTCGACTTACATTTTGTGAATAAGTCTGAAAATGCTCGCACACCATATTATGCCCATGTTTATTAGAAAAGTAGATGAAAAAAAAAGAATTATAAGATCTTTTTCTTTTCTCAACGAAAGGGGGAAGGCGGGCGGTATCCTTCGCTCACCGAGAGAAGAAGAAAAAAAGAGCCATCAATGCGTGATTACACTTCTAACAACAATTCGCACCTCACCTCTTTGAAAAATGCCGACAATCCATCCCCCAAAACACACCTGTTCTTCTTACACCTCTTCTTTCTCTCTCTCTCTCTCTCTCTCTCTCATCCGCGATCTTTCTTTAACATGCATACTTACACACAACAACAGCAAAAGTCAATTCTTTATAACATGCCTATCCAAACATACTTTTAGACAGGTATACATACATTATCATTACACATATCTGTATATTTGTGTGTGTGTGTGTGTGTGATGAATAAGGTATGCTGGATTCCCCTCAAAACTGTCTGTGTGTTCATCATTTTTATACTCGCACAACAACAGAGCAGATAGCGGAGAACGATTCATAAATACAAGTTTTACGACGATACATCATCATATTACTGTTTTGTAGCTCTATATACTCATCATCACCACCGTCATCATCATCACACCACACAATGCTAGTATTCTTCTTTTTTTTCCTTTTTGTTCAGTCTCATTTTTCTTTCTCTTTACTGCCTTGTTTATAATGAATCATATATAATGTACAAGCACAAGTCAGTAAACATGCTCTTTTAAGTGAAAATGAAAAAGAGCAAAAAAATAATAATTTTTTAGTCAGCTCTTAGGATGATAATAACATGTCAAATATTTCTATTGGTATATCCCGGCAGGGGTTAACGTTGACTAGGACAGATGAAGAAAAAAAACTACAAAAAACTATTATATGATGTGCACATTACAGAAAAAGTGTATTGTACCACACTGATAGACACATAAGCATACAACTAACTA
Organism: Zhuqinia jingwanae; assembly: GCA_027744095.1. NCBI lineage: Eukaryota > Metazoa > Arthropoda > Collembola > Entomobryomorpha > Paronellidae > Zhuqinia > Zhuqinia jingwanae. The sequence goes on along the minus strand of JAHZNC010002327.1, from coordinate 56,823 downwards.
TGCAAGCATTCTAGTATGCATGTCTTTAGATATTGCACATGTATAATACCCATGTTGTGTTGTATATTATATATTTGTTTCAAAAAGCTTGTCTTTTTAGCTGTTACACACTGCTAAAAAACTTATAATTACACCTATTTTCATGATGTACTTTACGTAACACATGCCTTTTTTATTAATAAGTAGCTCCTGCTGCTGCTGCTGCTGCTGATGATGAAGACGATGACGATGCTGCTGGCTCAGCAGTAATGCAAAGTTTTTAACCTAATGGTTCAAATCCATTTGATGATCTTCAAGAATATCATCAAATAATACGAAATTGCACAATTGCAGCAGATCACAAATATGATGGGCGTATGCGTGCATGCTGTTGTGTGATAGACATAAAAGTTGTCGTCATAAATATAATGCTCGCTCAAAATATGACGAGATGATGACAGGAAAAAAAATATAGACCCTCTTTATAGGTGTGCATGCAGAAAAGTGAATGTATTGTGTAGTGATACTTGGTCAAGTGCAAATTAATTTTTACTGTTATTTATTAGCTTGTCCGACTAAAAAGAGAATCAGTTTTAATCTGCCGATAAAGAAATAATAATAAAAAAACTAGCGTAATAATAATAACCAATTTATATGCAAAATAATTAACAATTTTAAACTTGGTTGGTTATATTTATATGGGCTCTGAATCAGGCATCCTTGCTTTCGACATGCCTTAATTGTAATTAGACTTCATTTAAGAAAAGGAATGAAAAGAAAACTCATCTTGATGTACGTAGTTTCGTCGTCCATGATAATCCAGCAGAGGAAAATGACGCTAGTCATTATCATCATCTTTACCATGATGATCCGACTGTGTCCCTGAATTGTTATGGTTCATCCTGTCAGCAGGTTATATAGTTGCATGTGGTTTAAATAATAATAATAATAAAACTATTGCGTATTGACATGGGAAATGAACTTGTAAAGACAACCATGCATCATTACCATCATATTTATCATTGTATTATATGTTCCAGTCCCGAATTGGAAAATGAAGTTATGCATCAAAAAATAGGATATTGTTATTATAAATTATTATATCTATATTATATAATATTATAGCATTCACATGTGTCTTCTTTTATATTTCTCAGTGTAATATTATTATTATTATTATTATTACATACAAAGCTTTAACCCACATATGTACATAGGAAACCGACCGCAACGCCATTATGTCTCTCCCCAGCAGTGGTAGCAGCAGCAGCGGTACGATTACACAATCAACTTCATCATCATCCTTTTATGATACATTATTACATGACATGAGCATTTCAATTTGTCTACTCTGTGTAGTGTAGAGTGAAAGTATAAAAAAAATCAAGCATTATTTTTTTTGCTGCTGCTGTTGCTGTTGTACTCCATCTTTAAATTACTGATTGAAGAATGTCATTTTACTCAATATTATTTATATGTATACCTCTATCCATATATTATTTATATATATTTTTTTTAATGAGCAAGGATTGATATTAATGCCAAAAGGCAGATGATATGCCTGGGACTTTTATGATTATCAAAAATTGTGTGTGGGGAACAATAATAAGGATGTCTCAATAAATAAAAGTCATGATTTAGTCATTGTTGTTTTTTTGTGGCAAAAATGTAAATAGTAATAATGAATTGAAATGAATAGCAAAAAATATAATATATTAAGTACGCATGTAGAGAGAGGATCGTATAATAAATATAAACATGACTATCAAAGCTTCCGCTCTCACCCCATGTGTCATCATCATTATCATCAACATCAATGTCGAACTGTTGGGCACAACAACTCAATTTTCTTTTCTTCTTCTTCTTCTTTTTTTTGACGAGAAACAAAAAAAATAACGTGGTAATCTGCATGAAATGTTATTTATTTTTCGTCAATCCATTTCTTTTACACGTTAACATAAGTTTTGGAAAGAAACATGCACACAATAAAATGTACATAATAATAATAAGAAGAATTGACGTCTTCATGAAAATTAATTCTTGAAACAGTGGTTGTCCTTCCGCTCCATTATTTATTAAGCTACTTAATACGATAATAATGGTCCACAAAAACTTTGTATTATAAAAAAACACTTCAAATTATTATTTGGCTCCTTTTTTTGTATTATTGTTTTGCATGAAACATTTTGATGGCTCAACCGATGATGGTTTGATTAAATAATATGCACACAAATAGTGCATTGCCCCATAAAATAGAAAGAATTATACTATGATTTAATAAAGTTTCTGCTTAAAACTATAAATCTTGTACCTTTTTGAGAAATAATGTAAGGAATGTACATTTAAGCCGAGTAATGATGTGTGTGGGGTGTAAAAATAAGTGCATAAAAAATAACGGTGGTATTTCAGCATTCCCATTTTCTGCAGGATATTTAAAAAAAAAAATTGCTGTTTGTCGTGAAATATATGTACCAAAAAAATAAAATAAAATAATGCACACACATTCCCAGTTCCCAGTGCAGTAGTGCATGTATTTATATTGTATACCTACATATTATATAGTTGCATACATATATTTAGGTACATGCAAGTATTATGGAGTACATGTTTTTTGTTGTACACAATTTATTGTATATTATTTAGAAAAATGTACGTAAGATGATAAATATAAACACTTATATTATTCATATCATGTTTTTCCCGTACAAGACAAAATGAAACACGAAGTAAATACGTTGTAAAATAATAGAAAAGGAAAAGATCACAAATTTATCATATGCATACATACATATTATTATATTGAATTGTGTGTGTGAGTGAGTTGAATTTTGAATGCCCAATATGTACATATCGGCTTTCCTTTGTGGAAGGGAAATGATTAGAGGTAATTACAGGGAAAAGCGAGCCGACGAGGAGCTTCTGATGCCGCATCAGAACGATGGAGAGGTTCGAACAACACCAGTATTTTATTATTATTATTATTATTATTATGATTATATAATATGTATACAATGATAGATCTATCTCCCTCACTACCTTAGCCAAAAGTCTTATCCGACTATATATATATATATAAACATATGTATGCATATCTTTACTTGGCTTAACTCTTTCAATCCACTTAGTTGCTCACATATCAAGATTTAAGTTAGCCAGGAAAACAGGCTGAGAGAGTAGAAGAATACTAGTATGCATTTATATAATATGTATATACATTATATCTTGTACACTGATGATGTGGAAGGATAATGATTCAAGAATGAGTATGTATGTATGTATGTGCATATATACTAAACATGTTTATATCTACCTATGCATAAATGCCACTAGATTTATATTAGAAAACACGCTCTTTTCATCGTCATAATAGTCTTATTAGAGATACCTACAATTTTTTATTCATGATGATGATCATCATGATGATGTGGCGGAGGGGAGAAAAAAAAAAGAAGACAGTCGGATGAGCAGTTGACTACATCTCTATAAAGGCCACACACAAGGTACAAGTTTGGGAAAAAGAGACCGACTCTTTAGTTACTCACTTCAGAGAAGTGACTCGCACTCTCCTTGCACGCAGCACCAGTGTACTCACTACTACCACCACTCACTACCACTCCTCTCACCTCTTTCCCATTCAACATGTTCTCATCGTCATCATCATCATCAACTGCGGCTCATCATAATATCATACCCCGAGTCATATACGTGCGATTCCATTATTCGTCATCATTATTATTCTACAATAAATATATACATAGCCGAGGAGACTATGTTCTATGTATCCATCTCTAGCTATATGTATATATATATATATCTACCTCATACACTTTGTTGTACGGTACGGAAACATAAAAATGTATTATTATTTTATGTTCTTGTCGGTTTGAGAATGTTTCCTTGATGGTGGTGGTGGTGCAAGTGGTTCCTTGTGAAGAAAATGAGCAATACAATGAAGAAACAAATTATGCCTATATATGCTGCATATTTAATACCTGATGCATTCATTTCAGACTAAAGAAAAAGAACTGGAAAATGCAATTATTATTTTTTATATTTGGAGATACTGACATATTGCGAGGTGTCCTTTGATACAGTTGTTGTATTAGCACGATTGTTAGATTGTGAGTTGTACGTTTCCATAGTCGGTTTTTATCGTTGATTGTTCGGATGACCGACCGCACAAACTTTGAATGCCGTCCTCATATAAAAATAACTCTGCAATTGTATATATACATATATAAAGCCTTCTGTGCGTGGACCATGGAAAGGGATGTATGCATTTTGCATTGCCGTAGTATGTGGAGCTTTGCCGGATATCATGTTGTTGTTGATGTTGTTGATGATGATGATGATAGTGTACACATTAATGTAACCTGTAATAATCTTCATGATGCAATAAAGCCAAACAACACATGAAAGATGGGAAGCTTCCTCAATATAAGTAATCATCAACTTTCAAGATCTCATCTTTTTGACGCATAAAACAGCAGGTATGAATTGGAAAAGGTGTTTTTTTGAACACTTACACACAAGAAAAGCGGTGCAGTGGTGGCTCTACGCAGTCATTTAGATTTACCTTTCTCATCTTCTTCACTCAAGTTTTGAACCTAAACTCACTTTCATTGTATGTATGTGTGCATTGTAATCTTCAACAATTTTGAAATAAAAATACAAAGATTTTTTTATGGCTTTATACACACACGGTGTTTTTTTTGTAGTTAATACCAATTTTATACTGAATGAACATCTCTCTGGATTCTGGACACAAGAAAAAAAAATTAACATGAAGGTAATGATAAAGAACTCAGGAATGAGCGTCTTGTCCAAACTGAATGGGAATTTTTTTTTGAAAGGCTCTTCTTCGCCTTTCTCTCAGCAATATGACCAGAAAGAAGCAGCACACACACAAACACGCGAACAGCTATTGTATACAGGCCTGTGCATATACCCCTTTACAACATGTGTGCATACAGATATTTACTGTTGCCTTTGTTGAATCATCTCAACTCTTTCATTTCTTTTGAGTGTTTATACACCATGCTTTACTAGATGGACAAGAATATATTAGGTAGGTGGTAACGTATGACGACAGAAGATTATGTAAGTAAGGCATATATAAAGAAGAGGAAAAAAAATTAATGATGCACGAAGCTTTTAGAAGACGAACACGTTGTAGTCAACACAGATAGTGTAGGCAAAGTATGTAGAGATAGACATGTACGTATTAAAGATGATATGCATTCCTTAAGATTCCTTTTCAAAGATGCGGTTCTACAGCATGTGTGAGTGTGTGTGTGTGTGTGTGTGTGTATTGTGTATCTCCTTTCCCCGTCATTCCACTTTGTCGGTGAATATCCCGTGCACACGGATGTATAACAATAAGCAATAAGCATCAACAAACACCAATAAAAGTCTCTTAAATTTTCCTTAAAAATTACTCGTCTTACCTTCCGTGATCCGGTTAAGTTATATACGTGTAAGATATATAATATGTATTGGGTAATATTACATAATAATATTATGTAGCATAATGATGATAATGATGAGTATAGTTTGCTTGGTTATAAATGGGTACCACACTATGATACAATCATTTTCATGTGGAGTAGAGTAAGTGGTTCACAGTCCACCGACCGTGTTTTTAAAGTGTTGAGAGCACTTGAGATGAGTGTATAATCCACACACACAGACACAGACACACCAGTTTAGAACAACTGGGGAGGGAAGCGGCGAGTCTGAAAGAAAAAGAAATATTTGAGAAAGAATATATGAAGATGGTTATGATAGGGTTGCGGCAGCGCGGCAGTGCTAAAATAATTATTATTACATTATCTTTATTATTGCTTAATACCTGTCGAATCAACCCCAACAAACATCAATTTAGGCCTAAATTGTCAATAAATGTCACCATATTTTCTCATTTCTTTTTTACCCTTTTGTCCTGAAAAATGTTTTAATGGTTCTATCCATTATTTTTATACCAACTCCATTAGAAGTAATGCGCCTTTTATTTATCTTTGTATTTTAATTTTTTTTATCTTGTTCTTTTTTGACTTTGTACATTTTTGCATATCATTTACAAATTTTTGTTATGCGTAGGTATGTACAAAAGAGATTTTAAGTAAGTAGGTAAATAGATTACTTAACGTAATTTGAATGGTATGGAATGTACATAATCTTTAAAGGAGTATAATAATAATATGTAACCCGTCCTGAATTTTTAAAAAGGTTTTTTACAAAAGGATTTTTTTTTGTATAAAAAATTATATTTTGTTGTTGTAATAAGCTTTCTATTTGATTTGCTAATTTTTACCTCTTAACCAGCCAGCTAACCACGCCATTTGTTGGGCCAGGCCAGGCTCTGAGCAGAATGCACGTTTTTTTTGTTAAAATACGATGATAAATTACTCTTGCAATTAATACAGACAAGAAGAAGAGAAGCCGCTTGTTGCTCTTGTTGCAGAATGACCATAGTAATAGTTTCCATGAAGGCATTTTGTCCTATTGCACATACGGCAGGTAACTTTGTTGGTGGCATGCATTATTATTTTTATTATTATTATTACTGCTGTTGTGGTAAGAGAGTTAAGTAATAATAATAAGTACCGACTTGCTTGGTAATTTATATTTATGGGAGAAGAAATACGAGACCTATAAATTAAATGGGTAGGCAGCATAAAAAAAAATGCTCAGGACTCAGACAAGACATACCTACATCATCATCATGCATATTATTGCATTACTACCTTTGTACTTAATTCTATTCCTACCAAACTGGATAGATTAATGTATGCATCCAAACAATTACATGTACCTATCTACCTACATGTAGCATTTAGGTATAAATGTATGATAATTTCAAGTAAAAACACCGAATATTTATGAAGTTTAATGATACGACAAAATATCCTACATTCCTTATGGTACATATGGTATCACGGAAATAATAAGAATGAATGATATTTTCTTCTTATAAATTTCCAGCAAGTGTACACAGGCTAATTTGAGAGAGGAACGAAAGAAAAAAATAACACAGGAAATTGCCGTTTTGATTTTGCACAAAAACTTTTATGGTCTTGAGCACGGTCGCACACTGTATACCATTCTAATGTCTGTAATTAATACACAGTTTGCATAATTTACTATCATTTTATGATAGATTCATACATTGCGAGAAAGAATTATAACAGTTTATATCCTGCCTGCTAATAATAGTTGCAGATGCTATATTTTTAAAGGAAATCAAAAGGAGATACATATTCCTTTCGTGCTATAAATGATAATATTCATGTCATTTATATGTAGCGCAGTAGCAGTGCATGAGTGCATACTGCAATGCATATTTTCATTTATACACGCTTAGTTGGCTTCTCGCACTCATTGTCAGGCTGTTACAAAAAAAAACCTTGTTTATACTTTTCTCCTCCCGTGAAATGTTTTCTAAAAATGCAATAATATTTACATTCTGATGAAGTCTTTGAGAATGATCCATTTAATGTGGAAATCTACTCCACTACTACTACTACTGTTGATGCTTCACTTAAGCATATTATTGCACACATTAATATTTAGAAGAGAGAGAGTTCTAAAAACCATAAGCCTTACAAATATTGTTACTTGTACATATTATATAATATGTACCTGTTATGAATGCATGTATTACGGCATAGCATATAGAAGTTGAGAACAAAATAGTACATATATACGTATTTAGTTGAGATGCAGCACCATCACATCACTTCAATGCATTATTACTACTACTACTACAGCTTATGAACTTCTACAACTTGGACTGCTAGTGCTAATATTATGGAAAGCGAAAAGAGCAAAGGAGCACACCGAGAGTTTAGAAGAGAGAGAAAAAAATAGTCGCATCGTTTCAAAGAAGTAGTTTGTCTTAAAGAAGAAGGAAATTGGTTTCGCTTGAACGAGTGTGCGACTTCTCGACGAGCCAACAAAAACATTTGCGGCGCTTTTTCCCCATCATGTTAATCTATCCTTGTTAATTTATGTTGGGCTAACAACGAGTTACATTCTTTAATCTGTATTTATTTCCACCACATTACTCAAGTTTTCGGTTAGTAAAATAGTAAAGTAAAGCTGCGAGATTCATTCAAAAAAAAGTACACACACATACACACAAACAGGCATCTCTCATGCAAGTACTGTAGAAAGAGAGAGAGAGAGAGAGATAGAGAGAGAGGAGATATAGAGAATCTCTCAAGAAGAAAAAAAACACACGGAGAAGAAAAACACTAACGTTTGCTTAAGCAAAGGAACCATGTCTCCTCTGATCATGCTCAACCGTAAATATTCCTTTTTTCCCTTCCATGATGCCATATATGTATCTATACGTATATCTATTGTGATGTAATGTATGATGATGAAGGCAATGAATTATCTTTACTTGTGAAGAATGCTACATGCGAAATGAAAATGGAGCTATGGAGAGATGATACACAAAAATATTATTATTACTTTTTATTTAAGCTTCTCTTGTTTAGTAAAAAAGATTCTTCTTCTTTTGAGTCCTTAAGAGAAAAAACGCATGTTTTTATATGCATTCTTAAGTTGAGATTCCTGGTATTACTACTTATGACATGTGCATTTAACATTAACTAAATACATATTTAGGAGGGCATGAGTAACCATTTAGGAAAAGATGTGTGTGTGTGAGAGAGAAGGGAAATAAAAAAGTTGGGTCCTATGTGCGCAGTCTTCTTGAATAACATATTGTTGAGGTATGTATGTTTGTACACAGTTGTTAAGAGAAGAAAAAAGTCTTGAAACATGTGATCCTGATTAGCATTATAAAATGTTTATGGTGTTTTCCTTCATTAATAGCGCTGATGGTATGGATGTGCCAGTGGAATGGTCTTTTAAGAGTTGTATTATCCTGGGGTCGTCGACAAGCGTCTCATAATGTGGCGTGCTTATATATATATGCATAAACATATGCTTATCTGTACCCAATTCTACTCCCTGCAACTAACAATCACTACGCGCGGTTCTGTTTTTACCCTTGTTGTCTGGTTGGTACTTACACACACACACTGTTTTAACGGAGTCCAGTCACATTACTAATTAGTTAACGTAATTATGACAGAAGAGACGGCGACAAGTGATGCTATTAATTTATTGGGGATTGCTTCGTTGACAAAACAAAGTGTCTCATTATCGTCACCATTTGGCTCCTTAAATAAGTTATGTATGCAAACATAAAAATAGAAATGGATAACATTTTGAAGGACAAAAATGTGTGTCTTTTTACGCTACTTCCTTTCTATATGAATAACGTATGGAATTGATGTACCAGTTTGCTTAGCTCATTATGTTGCTATCCGGGTAGGCATTTTTTAGCGGCAATTATTTTTATTTTTATATTGTATGAATTTTTTAGATGAATTTTTGAACGTTCAAATTAAATGCAATGAAATAAAATAAAATGAAAGAGGAAGTAATTTTGTTGCCAAGACGCAGCTTGTTTAAAGGAACATTAAGCATAACCCAAATGAACTTTTAAACTTTATGATGGACACCATGAACATTGTGAGCATGATAATAAATTATTATTATTATTATGGATTCTTGTTGGACGAGTCTGACTGTCCCTCCGTTGGAAAGGCTCGCGTTCCGTTCTGTTTCGCTCATATGTACTTGAATCTCTTTAAACTTTGTATGAGGTACGGGGTTAGATTAGGACTCAATGAAATGTGTCCCTAGGGTGAAAGGAGAGGATAAAGTGCTTCCGTCTATAAAATATTCTCTTTCGTCGCCAACGTTCCTTTAAATTTCGTACACAATGACCGCGCCCCTTAATTAAAATTCGTCATTAAAAATTCAGCCCCCATCTTCCTTGCAGCATTACTTTGCACTGTTTTAATCCACAACATTGACAATAACAATTAACGCATCATAAATATCCCATTATGAAAATATAGTAGCAACCAAGGGGGTCAAATTAAGTTACATATGTGTAGCCATGCATGCACATTTAGGAAAAGGAAGCATTTTTGTGCGTGGCCATGCCGGAAATGTAATTTGTATGGCATCTGGAATTTATCTACTTAAATTGAACCTTAAAGATTTCAAAATCCGAACACATCATTGACTTCAAATTGTTTCAACAAGTTTGTTATAGAGTTTTGTCATGAATGTATGCGAGTGTTCACCCAAGTCGTTTATTTTTTATGCTTACATAATATATTAAGCTATTATGTAATGAATGTTATGCACGGCGTGACTATAACATATCATATACTAAAAAACATGTTCTCATTTTCCCATTATTGTATGATTTTGTTATATATAACGTCGTAATTCCCTTATCGATGCAAAAATATTTAACATGTGTAATATGAAATGAAACACATTTAAATGGAAACTCGTAAAAATCAATGTGCGACATGGTAATTACAATGTAACCGTTATATGTATCCATTATGCAATAACAATAATAACACTACATGAATAAATAATGCCAAAAATAAAAAGCAGGAGTAAACAGCACGAAACGTTTTTTTTTTTGAACCGACGTAGAATACATTTTAATTTTTTTATTTGTTTTTGCTTACACACAGCAAAAAGTGACACGACCATCACAACTTTTTTTTTAAATGAATAATCCACGAATTAATATAAGGGTAAATATATAATATATATATAATGATAATATTTACTATTATTATTATTATTATGTATTTTGTTTTGTATGTAACAGAGTAGTTACAATAAGTATTACAATACTCACACCCATATTAACTACGACTTAGTACGTATATTTTTAATATTACACATTTTTTTTATCATGAAGGTTACTTAAAATTAGTACCTAATAAATAACCTATTTTTACGCATTTTTTTTATAATAGTAATAATGATTTTTTTATACCAAGGTATTATGCACTTGTCTCTAAAATGATGTACTCAGTATCTTAACTTATTATTATTACTAAAATCATTAATTAATTATTTATATATTATCGACATTAAAATGTTTCCTACAAGGATAATATAATACTGATTGGTGGAGACCAAATTATAAATTAGGTAAAATACAAACAATGTACACATATATAGAGATATAGATACAACAATTATTATGATGATTTTTTTTAGTCCTTCAATTTATTTTAAAAACATCTTGCTTTTTCGTCTCATCATTATATACAACAATAATAATAATTAGTAGTAGTAGCATAATAGTCAATACAAAACCACACAACAATAATGATAACAACACCCACTATGAATATGTTCGAAATTTTCTTTTAAAAAAAATTACTATTATTGTATTGTATTGTTAGTACAACCCATAAAAAACACAACCATTTAAAAAAAAAGTTTATTTCGATTTTGTTTTTTAAAAATACACTTTGTTTTTTTTTCTTCAAAAATTAGATTCAAATGACTAAAAAAATGATTTTTTGGGTTATTTTTTTTGTTCACGACGCTTTTTTTTACTATGTTGACTGATAAGTATATATAGTACGTAATAATAATAAAATGTAATAGAAATGTATCAAGAAAAACAACAAAAAAAAAAAAAAAATGGTAGGAACTGTGGGAACGCGACACGTACGTTAGATTAGTTTTGTTTTCAAATGAGGTTTATTCGCTCACCCATTCATACACGTTTCATATTGAAATATAGATAGTTTTTTATGCCTACCTTACACCTGCATCTTCCACAAAACTATATATACATATAAATATATGTATATAGTCTACTAGAGTCTTTATTTCTAATACATCTACACACACTTTTTACTTTAGTACAAATACACCATCGCCGCACTGTAAAAACCATATATATTTTTTTATCCCATTCAAACAAAATTTATATCATGATGATGATGATGATGATTTTGGTGACTATAATAATAATATTATTAGTTATGTGTGTGATGTGATGATAATACACATACACATGATTTTTTTTTCTATTTGCGGATCTTTATTTTCATTTTGTTTGAAAATGAATAACAAATTTGTAACCTTTTTGTAATAATATCTTTAATGCTATGCGTACGTTTACGAATGATGAAACGTGAAACACTTAAACACTACTTTGTTTTCATATAGATGTGATATAAATGTATGATATAAAGTACCAGTACCGATATTTTCTCAACATTACACATCCATCATGTTTTTATATATATATATGATTTATAGAAGTCATTACCTGTATTTCTTTTAAATTGATATACTCATAGGAAGTATAACACGTCTGCATGTAGTAGTAGTAGTAGTAATAATAATAATAGGTATATTATTTAGTACAAATACAATGTTCAATACAATTTTGTTCACATTTAAATATTATACATGATGTATAATATTATGTGCGTAGAAGTAGTAGCACAGAGTACAGAGCCCACTATTATATTATTATTTTCCAATGTATACGACAACGACGACGTAATATATTCGTTTTTATTATTATTATTACTACTATTATTATTAAATGTTAATTTAAAGACGTCAGGTGTGCTGGGTTCTATTTAAACTTGCCTGTTTTTTTGTATTAAAGATTAAATATTTGGTTTTATTATCATATCATCATCGCCTTTACTTTTTCCTCATTATTATAAACTAGTGAACTATTTATGAGATGGCTAATTTAATATAACAAAGCAGGTAAGTTACATTATTTTGTATAGCAAAACTACGAATAACATAGTGTACTATATAGCTTACGTTTTTTTAAATATAGTATTAAACCTATATACAGTTTATATGTACAAACACAATATCAGTATATTATTTTTTATTTTTTTGGATTTACTTCCCTCCTCCTCATCCACATACAACATCAAGAACCAACTAAAGTTTATACATGTATAAATGCACTAGAAGAGAAGAATGTCAGACATTTTAAAGTAATTACTTCCCATAAAAGAGACATTATTCGTTTGGTTTAAGTACCTGCCTTGATAACGAGATTCTCAGCAACAAAAAAAAATTGTCAATATAAAAAGAGTAAACAGGAGCAAGCAAAAGGGAATAAAGTAAGTTGTAGTGGCATAATTGGTTGCTACTCCTACTACCCTCTCTACTGAGTCATCATAATCATAACTATTATATTTTATGGTATATGTATATATAATACACCTATGTATTATGTATGTGGTTTCCGTATCGAAAAAAATCTAACTTTACACAAAGTAGCACAAAAAGTTTCAACAACAACAAATTTATTAAGCAATGGGGTACTACTACTAAATACTTTTACGTCTTCTACTACTACCGCTACTATCAATGGACATTGCACGCTTTCCGCCCGAATCATGTTTAAATTTATTTTTTTATGTTGTGTGTTGCTAAAATATGTAAATTACCATTGTAGAGTAGTAGTAGTGGTCGTCGTAGTAGCAGCCAGTTGGAAATGTCAGCTTAATATACATACAATACAGTATAAAAAATTGAAGGAAAATGACTACTTTTACTTTAAACAACATTTTATGATGATGACACAATAATAAGTAAGTTTCAAGTCTAAAGTTTGTGTTCGTATTGGACTTCCATCAAAATGAGGATAGCGCACATTAAAATAACATATATATATATATATATATACATATACATTGCACCGTATGGATATGGATGGAGTAATAATGTGCGTAAATGTATATACATTTATTTTTCAGTATTAAATAGATATTTTTAAACAATTGATAGTTGTAGAAGTAGTAGTGGTAGTAGAGTGTGTATCAGCTACATATATGGTTAAATATGTAATATACCTGTATTTACTTTTGTTTTTGAAGTACTAAAATGTATGTATTTAAGTTTTTTTTTTGGCATGATCATTTAAAATGTATCTGTTGTAAGGTAACCGTGTATACTTTTGGAGCGGACTCTGATGTTGATAACACCTATCTGTTGTGTATTACCATGATAACCACAAGAAAAATTTACCAGTTTACCAAATATTGGAGTGCTCTATTCAAATCTTATGTAGGTATGTATGTATGTTTGCAAAATTAATCATGTTGGATTTTAATTTTTTCAAGAAAAAATTGGTAAGAATGGAACTTGAAAACAGGATGACTCCCCCAAAAATATTCCCATGAAAATGACTTTAAGTATAATTGTTCATTAAACTATATGTCATCATCATGCAAAAAAAGATTATATTTAAGATGCATATTATGCATATGTTCCTCCCAACTCACTTAAATTTACCTTTTCAATGAATCTGTCCCATTTCTGTTAACAATTGAACCAAGTAGTCTTGTCCTCTAAAATACCATCTTGCCAGCATCATCTTGATAATGACATATGGACTTTGTTCAATTTCAGCTTAGCTCGCACTAATAATATAAAAAAATATGCACGAATGTGTTTGCCAAAAAAGTATTCTCTCTCTCTCTCTCTCTCTCTAAATCATCATCATACTCATTGCACTGAAAGCAAACCCATTCTAATGTGAGCCATCATTAACCATGTATTCAATTAAGCTCTTTATGGATGGTTTATTTTATAGAAGAATGCTTCATAGCCATTTCCTGCAACTCATTCCTGATTATTATTACTTTTATAAATATATTTTTGTGTAAAAATGTTCCATCATCATCCAACAAACAATCATCATCTTTTTACATCTTCCACACGACATATTGTAAATAAAACTACAACAAAATTTAGCTTGATTTTTTTCTACTCAATTCCCTGCTCGTGCCTTTTCATTTGGTTAATTTTTTTTAATGTGATGATGGTTGTCTGTATATCCTACTCTGCATGAATGCTGAATGAATGACATTAAAAAATATGATGTGCTTATTTATAAACCAGCATTAGTCTCACGTCATTTAGCAATAGAAACAAAAAAATGAAGAAAAAAAACATCCTTCTCAAATCTTTCCCCTCTCTCACAAGATATATATATATAGTTTTGTACTATGTAGCCTCTTTAGAAGTAGATCTGATTAATGTAATTTGCCAGATTCATCATTGACTGGCGGATTATATAGTCACCAGAAAATCTGAAAAATGTATATGCGTCGTAAGCTTTAAAAGCACTATACTGTCCTTTGTAAGTAGGGAAGAGAAAGAGGGTAAATCATGATCATTATATTTATCTCTTTTCCCAAATAGTCTACACAGTTGATGTAAACGCCATAAAACACATTATCATTGATATCAGTCATTTCTTTGTGTTTCTCAAGAAAAAGAAAAAGAAAAGGAGCAGAGTATTATTTATATACATTTTTTATGAATTGATACTCAATGGATTTTTGTCTGTGTCTTTTGGTCGACTTAATAGGAATAGGGTTATCTGGGCTCATTATCTTGTTGTCGGTTTGATTTGTCAGCACGGTGACGCTCTCAAGTTGCAGACTTATTGCAATAGTCAAATATTTCTTGACGGAGAGGAAGAAAGAGAGAAAATGTAGAAATAAAAAAATAAAATGTGTGAAGTAACGTGGTAGTCGCTGTCCCACGATGAACAGGCGTGTTTATCGTACAACTACTAGTAGTAGGATAAATAACTACACAACAACACAAACCATTTAGCTACACAAGTTCCAATCTCTTGGAATGATTCCAAAGGAATATCCATACAGCCGTAAAAATATAGGCCTGCTTTTTATAAGCAAGAATTTTTTTTAGAGAGAAAAATAAAAACATGGCTCATGAATCATGATTGGTGGCATCTACCTATTTACTTGAAGCCTCTTCTCTCTCGTTCTATCTCTCTGCACCATTTCCATGAAAATTCACCATCATCGTCATCCCATATAATCATGAATAGTCTTTTGTATTGTTAATGTTGCTGTTGTGGATTGTGGATGATGATACTGATGACTGCACGACAGGGATGATCATGATTATCATGAAGATGATGATGATGACGATAATGACTCTGTTGCAAATGTAAATTTTCTTTTCGAGAAGCCATTTCATATACGTGATATACATATACATACACATACACACATGCCATAATATAAAAAAAAACAATCAAAATCTTTGAAAGACATCAGCCAACTAATCCAACTCAACAAGAGTGTGTGTTGTCTGCAATGTGAGTGCACAAACATTATATACCTATTCGAAACAAGTTCACCTTTAGGGGATAAATAATAAAATGTAGCTTGTTGTAAAAAAGTAGTGCGGAATTGTATAAGTACAGAGTAGAAATTGTTCAAACGTTTAATCAAATCAGAAAGCAAATTAGAATGTCTAATGAAAAAGGGGACTTGTTTTGTAACGAGAAAAAAAATATGGAAGCTTTTTTTAACAAGTTTCCTTTTACTTCTATATTTTGGGAAAAAACGGAATGCGGATTGCCAGACAACCAGAGTGCTTTTATTAGAACAATATTTTTTCTGCTACTCTCAATTATATCTCGAAAAACATTTTTTATACCTTCCTTTTCTCTCTTCCTTTCTTTTTATTTCTATTTTTTATTATTATTATTAATGCCGGTGCAATGTGTGTGGTATAACCATGCAGCAACATCAGATGTGTGAGTGGCTGGAAGCTGTGCATTGAATAAGTAATGTTATTATAGAGTTGCTGCACAAGATGATCATGATGATGTGGTTGATGATTAGCCAGCAGCCAAAAGTTGCTAATTTAAAAATTTGGGTAAGAGTCTTTTGTTGTTTCTTGCATATTGTATCTTTTTACTACGTTTTTCAGATGAAGTGTTATGAAAACATATATAGTCCTTTTTTTGTATTAAACCGATTCAAAATCAAAGAAAAAAAGGATAAACGCCTTGTTGTATACACATTTATATGCGAATAATAAACCCCCCAAAAAAATATATATTATGTTCAAACATATTTTGTAGTTTCATTTCTTTTTGGTGTTTGTAGGTATGTACCTCTTTGCGGCTAAAACCCCTATTTGCCGATGTTATAAATCATGTGTATTATTCCATAATTTTTCTACTTGTCAGCTCCTGCTCCATTTTTAGCTGGTTTTTACCTTAAATAGATATAAACAACATCTCATTATTTTTTTCACTTGTTAGTCGGCAGAAAAAAAAAGACTGATTGCTGTTGTACTCCTATTTCAAATCGGACAGTAAATTATACTCTTCTTGTTCTATTCATTTTTTGGAGATGTTACCAACCAAGCTCGAAAAAAATTATGAGAATTAAATAGGTGATTACGGAAATGAGAGAGAGAGAAAAGAAAATATATGAAATGAAATTCTTTTTTTTTTGTGAACGTGACCAAAAGGGGTACTTTGGCTACCAAAAGCTTATACTATATACTTGAGATCTTTAATTTATTTTTTTCCCTCTTGTTCATGTTCCATCTTTTTTGTATGTGAAGTAAGAAAAGGATATATATTTTCCGGAGAGAGCTAGAGTTGTAATGCAAGTATGGATGGAATTACAATTACGTAAAAGACTTGTGGTTTTTGTGTTACTGTAATAAAAATGCTGACTGGTTGATTTTGATTACCATGGCGTATTTATTATTATTATAGTAGGGATTTTCCTTCGTAATAAGTTCCTTCCTACCCATTTGCCTCTTTTTTTCTTAACATAATGTGTTGTTATACTACATAATACATAAAGGCATTTCGAATAGAACACTCCTTTTGATTGTAATGAAATTGCTACTATTACTACAACTAAAATAGTACATACTACTACTGCTAAAAAATATTTGAAACAAGGAACAAGTTCTCTTCTCTCTTTTTCTTGTCACTAGCCCTGCTCCATAGTTTTCTTTCTTCTGCTGTGGCTCCAATAAAATGCTGCTGCTTGTCTGATGTTTATGACGTGATGATGATGATGATGATGAGATTTTGGGCGAGGTAGGAATTGCTGGACGAACAACACAATACGTTGCGCATTTTGTTCTCTCTCTCTCTCTCTCGTTAGAGCAACGCAACATATTCTAAATGTGCTTACTTTTACATGCATTGCTTTATACCGTACGTACGCCTCCTTTCTTCTTTGGCTTTCAAAATTTTGTGTGTGGTTGGTGAGCTAGTGAGCTGCTGGTGCTGCATAGCAGCAAAAATAAGAGAGGCTTGCTTGCTACTAGTGAAGCGGAGCATGCTGTGAATTATGTACCTGGATATCTGGAAGGGGTTTGCTTGCTGTACTTATGTATATAACACTACACTTTATTTAATTTAGTCAATGTGTAAAAACAGTACAAAACGATGCTGGAAGCTGGATTGTTGCTGTTGACTGGCTAGAGAAGAGGTTTTTTTTATTATTATGGCTTGGCCTTTTTTGTGGCTTTGCGGAGCTGCTGCTGCTGCTGGCTGACTGGATAAGGAAGTTTTTGAAGGGAAGAAGAGAAACACTATTCAAACGTAGTAAAAACGCGATGGAAAATATTGAGGCCGTGCAAGTAATGTTGAAGTTGAACGACGGTTGGAGGAAGAGAAGTACATAAAGAGTGTTGTTGGTGTGTGGCGGTGGTGGTGAGAGTGAGTCTGTTAAATCTGGCACGTACGTAGGTAGATCCGAGATACGTGGCATTATTTAAAGGGCGGAGGAGAACGAATAAAGTTGCTTTTTGGTGGTGGTGGTAGTGGTTTTTTCTTTTCAATGCTGTATATTTTCTTCTGTGGTTCTGTTGCTGTTGGTGGTGGAAGTACTAGTCTCAGTGTATTTTTGAATTCATGTGTGTTGTTTGCATTTACACGTTTTTCCCTACGCACACATAAGTATAAGTATAAATCGTCTTCGCTTCGTCGTCATCACACACTGGAGAGAAAAAGGGTAGGTGGAGAGTTTAATGAGTTGAAGGAGGAGATTCCGATGTAAGATTGATGGGTGAATGAGAGGACTGGGAAGATGATGTTGGGGATGAGATGTGATACGCGGCAGCTGCTGGACTCATATCCATCTGACTTGGAGTAATTAGTTTAAAAAAATACATTTTATTGATATTTTTTAATGAAAAGGATTTTTTTTCATTTTACAATTTCTCACGTTTTTGTAAAGATTTGCATAATATAATAAGTACACTCTATCTAAAATTCGCAATATTGATTCACTTTCCCCCAAGCAACCTTGCTCTAACTCAATATCCTCTGGACTCTAAACTAACATGCATTATACCTACCTGCAACATACACATTTTAATCAGGCACACCATAGATATATAAAACTCTCTGCTAAATACAACCTTTTTTTTCTCTCTAAAAGCTTATCGATATTACCAAAGAAATCGTGTACATTGTTCATAACATGATTCTTGATGATTAGAACGAAAAGTATTTCAAATGATGTTTTACCATGATAAATTACCTTCATTCTTTTTTTAAAAACCAAAACAAGTTACCTAAATAAAAACAATGAAAGGGAAGACCAAACAAAATAAACAGGCATCATCATCGTCGTCGTCCTGTTGTAATATATTACTTTTTGCGTGTTTGACTTGTTGAGAAGACAAGCCTTCACACTTCACACACACACACACACACACACACACACATACACATATTACAGCGGCAAAGTAATCACCCTTTAGTCAGTTTTCTCATCATCAATTTACCCATGATGATGTTTCTTGCTTGTCTTTTTGCTTAAATAACATACAAACAACGATTCACACATTATGTAATGATATGATCCAACAACAAAAAATACCATATCTAAAATACTAAGGAAGCCGCAACCAACCAACTAACTGACTCACTGACAGAATTCAACTTGAGAGATAAATATTTGAAGAGAGCGAGTGCGTATGTGTTTGTATATAAAAACGATACACACACACACTTATATACAAAAACAATAATATACAAAAAAAAATGCTCATCGACAAAAAAAAGTCCACAAATAGGAAACAACAACAATAAGAACGCAGTATAACCCTCTTTATTTACAGAAGCTAGAGAAACTTATTTGAAAAAAAAACATCATCACCACCACCACCGTATCAAAAGTGGAAGGCTCAAGAAAGTAAATATTAGTTTCTGTCCTTTTATTTTTCGTAAAAAGTACTCACACACAAACAAACATACACAATACAATACATTATCAATTTTGTTAAAGAATTAAATGGAAGCAGATTGACTACTTGTTGACTTTGACTTGATGCTGCTGTGCTCTCATTGATGATAGCTGGCTACATTAAAAACAACAACAACACCAGCATCATTATCATCATCATCATCATCATCGTCTTCGTCGTCATCGTCAACATTGTTTGTTGATGAAGTGTATCTATCCGCTGTCTTCACATTTATTATAGCCAGAACAAACACATAACGATTCATTTTAATAAAAAAAAGAAGAAGAAGAAGACGAACAAGAATAAACAAACAAGTACAATAGAAAACAAGCGTGTGTGTGTATCAAAGCTTCACTGATCTTTTAACTTGAAAGAAATGCCGCTATCAATGTGTAAATAAGCGAAGCGTAACCAGCGCCACATTTATTATTATTACACCACCACTGTTTATTTGTTTGTTTGTATTTTTTTTCTCTCGCTACTCACTTCACTCTTCATCTTTCATTATAACGCTGGCATTATAAATCTCATTATTATTATTATTATTACTGGGCAAGTATATCGGCTTTTTAGTCGTAGTCGTCATCGTCGTCACCGTAACAACGTAGGCAGTTCCTCCTTCTTCTAAAAAGGTCTCTTTTGAAACTTGGAAGAAAAAGAAAACCTGCTTGCTTGCTGTTTTGGTGAATGAAAATGTAAGCTTTTTCTTCAGCCATTGCCAATTGGCCGGCAGACACTTATGTGAATTTGTCTTTAAACAAAAATAAAAGTGCGGAGTCATCGTCGTCAGAGTATTTAACTAACGAGCCAAATAGGTAGCTAAACTACTCATCATGATGATAGGCTACTGGCCATATGTGGTACCTACTCTACACAAAACAAAATAAGAAAACCAGGGTGAACATTGAGTATGACGAGAGAGTAAAGTTAAAACAATGCGAGGGCAAAAGATAAAAAAAAATATGTATATACTCTGACTTTTAGTGAATTATAATGTGTGCGATTGCCTGGTTAGAGATTTATAAACAAACAGTAGCGAAAATTTTGATGGTTGTATTGTGATAAGATGATGAAGATGATGATGATGATGACGATCATCATCATCAAGAGTCTTTTTTTGTAAGTGGTTACACTTTAGTTTATATTCAAATGAATCACTACATTGTTACCAGATGCACTCTCTCTCTCTCTCTCTCTCTCTCTTTAAATTACATGTTTGAAAATAAAAATGAGGTCATCATTGGTTCAAAAATTTACTTTCTGCTACTTTTCTTAAATAAGTGTAACCAGTGGAAAATTTGGGAGATGTAGCAGACAACCCTACAAAATTACGCTCATTATAATAACCATTTACCTCAATCTTTCACTGGAACAGGTAGACAAGCAAGTTATGTTTATATATATGCGTATAGCTAATGAAAATTTCATTCGGATAATTTCCCGTATTTTTGGTTTATTTACAGAAAAAAAGGGTTTCTAAATTTATATAAAAAAATCATAAATTTCATCACACAAAACTGTGAGGATGATGATGCAACGTAATATCGTAGATATATTACATACACATAACAAGTCCCCGGCCATAATTTGAACAAAGTGATGCGCTCAACTCATAAAAATCAAGACAAACTTCAAACTTACATCTGACAACTGTTGCCTCTTCTTGGTTCCGTTACCATACATAATATTTATTTTATTTTTTATCTTCTTCATGAAAAAAAAATTGATACTGATTGCAACTAAAATAGGTAATAGTAGTACCCAATTTAGGTATGGATCTCCCTCTCTTTCTCTCAATAATACCTAATTATACTTTTCATTCGATGGAAAATGAGCCTGAACTGAAATTTGATACGCAACACAACTTCCGAATAAACCGATTGGATAGGTGGGCGAATCCATGGTTAGGCCTAAATAATACCTCTACTTTAGCTGCTGTTACGTTACTGCTGCCACAAATCCATTTTTTTTAAAGGGAAATTTTAGGTGAAAAATTTGATATTTTTATGTGATATGATGTTCTTGTTATTATTATATATTATAATGTAATAAATCGTTCCGTATGTGTTTCTGTACTGGAGAGAGCGAGGATTTTCATCATTGTTTTTCCCAGCAACACACTAGAAAAAAACATATCAGCCTACTATGGTTGCTGGGTAGTTG
Organism: Zhuqinia jingwanae; assembly: GCA_027744095.1. Taxonomy (NCBI): domain Eukaryota; kingdom Metazoa; phylum Arthropoda; class Collembola; order Entomobryomorpha; family Paronellidae; genus Zhuqinia; species Zhuqinia jingwanae. The sequence goes on along the minus strand of JAHZNC010002327.1, from coordinate 34,731 downwards.
TATTTATTATTATTATTATTATTATTATTCTTACTACAAGTATCATGATAGTGCTACATTTTCATGTTAAGCATCAACACTAAAATTAGGGGCCATAACAATAACGGGTTTCCTTTTCGTTTTTCTGACTATTCTTCTTCCTTTTTTGACTATGTCGTATTCTCACTCTTTCTCAACAGCAACTTAAAAAAGGATCATTATTATTATTATTATTATATGAATATAAAATCGGAAAGATTAGTTTTTATTATGCATACATAGATCATGCAACAGAGTGAGAAAAAAAGTGTTTTTGGTTGGCTGCTGGAGTTGTTACACAGCGCTGTTATATTTAAGTAACTCGCTCTCTTCGTCTTTATACATCATCTTCTGGATATTTTTAGGATTAACAATGCTCTTTAGTCACACCTTGTATATAATTGAGAGATCGTTTCAAAACTGGGCGGATATTACTATGAAAAAGGAAAATGGTGTGTTCAGCCAGAAGAAAAGAATAAAAAAATGCTGAGTGCGTATATACGTATATGTATATGTCTCTTTGAATACGAAATCCTCTTCTCGGTGTAAAAAAAAGTTATGCGCCATCATTTTCTCAATCTTAAAATTATTCCTTTTTGTTCTATTGTGTATATATGCTATGCATGTTTTAAGTTACATTCACATTCACACAGATATCATTCCGTCAAAAAAAAGTGAGAAGACCATACAGAGAGCATCATATCTTTTCATTGTCGTACTCTTTCAATTTTTTTAAAGTGTAGCAATGGCTGGTGTACACAAATTACAAAAATTTGAATTTTGATCTCTTTCAAATCACTTTGTCTAAAAAAAATTATTATGCTAAAAGTTTCATGCTTTTGAACTGTATAGTTTCATACTTTATTTAGAAATTTATTTTTTATTTTTTGAAATGTAAAGCACTACAAGTCACTATCATCCAATTACTTATATATAATTCAAAAAAATCCCTCTAAAATGGTAAAAAAAGTACATTTATTTTGTGACGTACATAATAGCAAAAAAAAGAATGGTAATAATACTAAACCGTTAGTCTCGTGGAAAATTGTTATGTAAAAAGGAACATAACTCTTTCAAAATTATGACAGATGCCATAAAATGATCCCATTATTAATGATCATTTCCTTTACACGTAAGTTACACGAGTCATGTACGTACACATGAAGGCATAATGTGATTTTTATCCTACACAATTTTCTTATCTGCTCACTATATATTCCTTTACATATTATTATATTTTCCGCTATGTGCTAGCTTGGCTGCCATCGATTTACTTGAATTTTCTTAAAGCACTCTGTACTTAAAATCATATTTACAAAGACCAATTTATTACTTCATGATAATATAAATAGAGTACGGCAGCACTTAAGTTGCATTATCTTTGTTCCTTGTGGTGTCAGACAGGAATTTTGCCGTAGAAAAAATCATTTCCATTTACGATTAGGCATATTATTTTTTATTCTTGTTATCACGTCGAAATCATGGCATGTTATGTGTAATATGTGCGGTAATACTATAAATATAAATGGCTACATTTAATGTGAATGTTAACTTTTCCCGGAATAACGTGATTACCATAGCGCTTGTTTGTAATAATATTATTATTATTATAGTCCGTGAGGCTACCGCTCATAATATTTAAAAAAAAAAAAAAAAAAAAAAACGTAAAAGTAAAAATAAATTGAGATTGATTGAATTACCTGAGCGTTTGTGAGACCAAGTTGCTGAGCAATATCATCTCGGTCGGCCGGAGACAAGTATTTTTGATAGAGGAACCTTTTCTCCAGTTCAAATATTTGATGATTTGTGAAGGCAGTGCGAGACTTTCGTTTTTTCTTTGGTGGTTGCCTAGGGTTGAATATTTGAAGGGTATTCCCAGAGCCGCCCGATTCTACGGAAAACACACAACAACAATATAAGTAATTAAATATTGTATATATGGTGTCCTCATTAAAGAATATTGTTGACAATAAATATGGTTGGTGTATAGAAAAGCGAAAGACATTTTTTCAGCGCTCGCATACATAACTGATGAGGATTAGCATAGAAATCAATAAGTTTAAAGTAGCAGTGATAATAACTCTTTGACATGAAGGCATCAAATTGTAACAACATAATGTGCTGATAAAATTGTAAAACATCAATGTGTGTGTGAATAAATAAATATATATCTAGGCATATGAAATTCAGCGCCACAGAAAAATAGCACAAGCCATCATCATATATTATTACATCAGTATTATAGACTTAATATATAAAAGGAGAGGAGAAATGAGCGGTGCGCGAGCAAATGGAGAGAACATATTAGTCGAAAGAAATACATAATACATAATAATTTACATTCATATATATATAAAAAAATAATTGCTTGAGGCTTTCGCTGACTGATCTTGTGGTAGGCGTTACATGGTCAGAAACAAATGAGTTATGAGAGAGTGCAAAAGTAACAGCAGCGGTAGACACCTCAATAAGTCATTTAGCTGGCGTGATGGGTTGTCTATCTATACATTTCATTCCTTTTTCTTTTCATTCATAATATATGCATGTGCCACATGCATAATAGATGCATTTTCTATTGTACATATATATTGCTCTGTTTAGATAAGATTTTATAATGCGAGTTGCCATACATATCTGTACTACTCCTACTACTAGAAAATTTGTGTTTATTTAGCTTTTTATAATGAACAGCAAGCAACAGCAGAGCAGAAGCAGCAGTTCATATGTAGTACTTGTGTAGAAGTAGTAGTAGTGGAGTGGGACGAAAATACTTAATAACAATAGCAATAGAAATTTGATAGCTGGTTTTTCACTCTTGTCAATTTTTCATTTTTTCAATTCAATCCATCCATTTCCACTTGTCTCACCACCGATGGTTCTCATACTAAAGGTTAATATAATATGTACATTTACCATATTTCCTGTGTTCGAGATTATGTATAATAATAATAATAATAATAATAATAATAATAATAATAATAAAACGTGAGCATTGATGGTGATGATGGTGATGATGATGGGGAGGCTTGAGTTTTTAAATCGTACATTATATTGCGGCATCAGAGAGAACTTTAAAAACATTAAGCATACTACTTATTTATTCCTGCGCGATATTAGTTGCTAAAAGGTAGGACATTTGAATTGAAATATCAAATTTAACCCGACATACATGTGGCTGTTCTGTTATAATAAAATTCACAATCGAATCATATCCTCTACTTTTTGCCATTTCATATTCAATTTATCATTTTCGTTCAAATGTCGTGACATGGTAAATAAACGCTGTATTTTATTTTACAAATTCTTTTTTTTGTGGAGAATAAACGATATTTGAGGACATATTTTTGATATGTAACGTGTTTTAATGTCGACAAATTCTTTTTTTTTCTCTCTCTCTCTTTCGTGGAAAATCTCAATGCTAATGAATTTAATATTTTTTCCCTAATATTTTCTCTCGAATTGCAAACTCGTTGTTAGAAACAAATAATATCCTGCCCTACTACGAATGCGTAATGTGTTGTTTTATTCCCGTATATATATATTAGCAATCCAATTAATTATTGAATCTGGCGAGTACGCATTTTTTCTCTCTCTGGTATGAAAATGAGTGAAATCACAATTTTGAAATGTCCATCAAAAAGTTGAGCTCATGCAATTTATATGCACCTCATCATACATAACATGCATATTATTATTATGCTTGTTCTTTTCCGTCCATCAAATTTCGTTTTTTAGGACTTTATGATGATGATGGTGTGGTGTTGTTATGGATGAAGCCAACTATGTATATTTGGCCTGGGAAAAATGAAAATAATATGGCACACACTTTAGCAGCATTTGCAGCGGCGTCGTCACACAAAATTCCTCTTTGTTGTATTAGCATTTCCATCATCATAACCACATAAAACTGACATGACAGTAAATAGCTGAAATTTCAGTGAGTGTGTATGTGTACGAGAGAGAGAGAGAGAGACATACTAAAAGTTGCAATGAAATTACAGATGACAGGCAGTTGAGTTGAGAGGTTGATGGCTGGCTGGTTGGTTGGCTGTTGTGTGTGAGCCATTATGCAGGTGAGGAAATGAACAATTCATTATGTATTATCTTTTATTATGCCATCTTACTAAATGTATTTACATCAAATGTGTAAATACAATACACACAATGTATGTAGGTACACTGCGTGTATATGTGCCTATGTACGTATAGGACGTGGTAGTAGCTAATGCGTGTAATTGCAATGCATGTAGCCATTTTTTATTATTATTATGCTAGAGCTGATATTTCCTTAGGCATTCAGTAATAATAATATCCAGCCACCTTGCATGGCCTAATTCAAGCATTTATTTTATCTGTTCCCAGTTCTCACCAGCCCCCATAATGGAAGATAAATTATAAGGACAGACATTGTAAAAATGAATAAAAAGACATTAAATATCTTGTTTTCATTTGGGATTTCGACTAATGCACGACATGTCTATGGAGTGGCTGCTGCTGCTGTGCTGGTGGTACTCTTCAATGGGCAAGGTGATAAAAATGTGAAAGAAAAAGAAGGAGAAAAATATGAGAAATGGTTTGGGTCTGTCGTCTAATTATCAATTTCGCTGTTAGTTACTCCGAAATTGTAATGGAGGAAGCTGTCATTAACAAAACTGGGCGACACCTTTTACATGAATTAATAATTAAAAAAAAGCGCAAGAGTTGCTAGAATGTGTAGTAAATGCACGTTGTGCGGAGGGGATGGATGGATACAACAACACACACTTCTATTCTATGAATGTACACATGTACACACACTCGCTCTCTCAGTCAGTCAGTCATTCAAGTTAGTTACTTTGGTTGGACAGGGTAGACAAGGATGGAGCTTCATTATTATCCCAGTTCTAATGCTGCTGTTGTTATTATTATTATTATTGTTGGTGATTACGATGATAGCATGTCGTCCAAAAAGGCCCGACGGACAGCGCATTTCATGTCACGTAATAGGTTGGTTGGTTTGCAACGATTAGATAAGAGAAACAAACTTGACTGTACTTCGTGTTTCATGCTACTACTACTACTACTACCACTACTACTACTTCTTCTTCAACCACCACCACCACCACGGCTACTAACTATCTAATCGAATGCCTAAACCTAAATAAACTTTGTGTACACATTGGTCACAGGGTAGGGGTATATATATGCCTACTAAAGACTCGGCAGTAATAAGATGTGCCATCATCATTATCATCATCTCACGTCTAAAAATTTATCATTATATAACTAGTAGTCTTCTAAGCACAAGCACAAACCCAAACCTTTTACTAGCGAATTGAAGATAATACTGCTAAAAATAATAGAAGTAATGACGGGAATGTGATTATGGTAAAGGCATAAAAAATGTCCTTGTGTAATTGACAAGTACAATATTGTACGCATACTGTGTAGGTGTATGTTTGCGCGCACATAATAATATGAGCATTTTATATGTGTAGTATTTTAACCAGCCATATAAAGAAAATGAAGTGCAATGAGAAGAGTGACATGTGAGGAAAAGGGAAGGAGGAATGAAATTGTCCAGGAAGGTGTCTGTCACTCTTCTCTCTCTCTCGCTCTCTGTATGCTTCTGTTATGAAAACACACGCTACCATCATCACAATAATTTAATACAAAACAACACATTTTTCAATAGCAATAAAACGCACTTATATTCGTCATGCATAGCACCAGCGTATATATATCTATTTAAAAAAAAAATTAATGTGTGTATATGAAATGCACGCTTCGTTTACATTCATTCGACGTCTGTCTCCTATTATTTTGACTCTTTGTGAATAAACTTGTTTGAATTTTTAACTTTTTAAATGTGATTGACAGTCTCTGACGAATTTAAAGCGTTCTCATTGTATAATCATATTTTAATTATTGCAACTCATTAGAGGTGATTGCATAAGATGTACGTATTTACACAAACTTGACATAAGTAAGTATGAAATGTGTGTAAGTAAAAAATATGTACATAATATAGAGAATGACAGCCACCGTTGCAAACCATCATCATCATCATCATCTTCACACATACCACTAATCACCTTCAAAAATATGTATTTTACGATATCATTAACTATTTTCAATTATAGTGTCGTCCTTAGCTTAATATATTATTCTTCAAGTTTGACGTACTGAAATATGGATATAGTAATGAGGATTCCATTATTACTTGTGCTACTCCGCCCACTTTTACAGGATTGGCCAATAATGTCGTATTTTACAAAGAAGCGTTAAAAGAGTCATTCCCAAAAAAATAATATAATATATACATCCAAAGTATTTATTATCGCCTCTGTGCGCAAGATACTGATCCTATATTCATATTCACACATCATTAGTATTGGTACCCATTTTTATTTCTCAAGTACTTTCAATCATGAATCATGATGATTGCCGCGCCGATGGTGATGATCGATTGAAAACTTAATTAATTTTTAGGTGATCAAAAAACATTTTTTTTTCGTAACATACAATCATAGCTGCGCTAAAAGTAATATACCACGTATGTATGTATGTATTTACATACGGCTGTTATTTTGACATTAAAAATTGTTAAAAGTCAGTGTGTGTAGAGTAGTGGATATATAACATTATTGTTGGCTACTTGACTATGCACATATATTGACGATAATAAAATATATAATAGATACCTTCAGATGTCAAAGGCTGACTTTAAATATATGCTTTTAAAAAGCGTTCAGTACATGCACACAATTTTTTATTTTTTTATTTATTTCTGTGTGCAATTGAACAGTTTTGGGTTATTGGACGAGAGCAATCAAGTGAATTGCCTTATTGAAAAGGTATTAATCATTAATAGTCAAACATTTAATGAATAATAAATGCCATATTTGACTGCAAAAATAAGTTGTTCAATTTTTGCCTGTTGCAAACCTTCTTGTGATGATCAAAAAAGTTGATAGCGCAGATAATAATAGACGGGCATCCATACACTATTACATATAATCTATACTCTGCTGAAACAAGACCAATATTATACAATTCACTCCAATTGTTGCATGATTATATGTACATGTGACTAGATATATATGTTTGTATCATATCATAAAATAAATATGCATGTAATCCAATAAGGTAGTATATGGGCAATCTTCTAATAATTTCATACATACTTCATACACATGCAAACAATTTGGAATTTTTTTCTTATGCAAACCAACTGTGAGTAATAAGTGGAGCATTAACATTAAATGGCTTATTTGCATTGACATCTTTCCATACTCCATCTTTTTCTTGTTTTCAATTGTATTTATATATTTTTTAGATATGAAAAAAATTGTCTGTACAAAAAAGTACATGGATTTTTCCCCCTTTTAGAAGCAATAAAACTCGGTACAAGTATAAAATAAAAAAATATACATAGCTCCCAGTTCAATTAGGCAGTCAGTCTAAAAAAAAGTTTTTGGTTTCAAGTCAAGTCCAATTTGTATTGAATTATTAAAGAGAAGGGAGGAATCAACTGAGACGAATAATGTTACTTTTTTAAACAGACTATTTTTTTTACATATTTTTTTTTGCAGTAGACGAAATTGAACAAGTGATTATAAAATTGTCGAGAGAAATTGGATAGCCCGAGTAAAAGAGACATTAAAAGTAGTAAAACAAGGCCGATAATAGCTATGAAATTTGAGAAAAATAATACATTATTAGGCAAATTGTAATCCATTGGAAACGACACGACTAACAATCCTGCTGCATCAATAAAAACCGCATGCATACATGCATGTAAGTAATGTGTATTGCCTGCATTATATGTTCGGCTTTTAATAGCACACATACAGGAGGAATAATATAATGCATGGGAACATTTCATGTAGCAGCACCTGTTCTACTAATATGTATCCAGGTAGTGAAGAAGAACGTGCTGCCTCGATATTACATTGTTGTACGTATAATGCAGTACTATTATTGACATTTTGAAATTGGTTTTTAAGACAACGCTATATATAAGCCGTGGCTGATGCAAATAAAAATTTAATATAAAAAAATTTCACAGCACTGGCACCCGATTCGGAGGAAAAAAAATTAAGTCAAAACGAGCTATTATGATTATCCACACAGCAGAAGGGAAGTTAAATGGAGAAAAAAAAGTATTGTCCATACATATAACATTACCCATACACGCTTTTTATATGTATATACGATCACCACGAATTTTCATTTTATTTTATTTTGAAAATCAGCGTCAAATAAAAAAACACTTATAAACGTAATGTTTGTAGTGTACTAAATTACATGTTTATTACTATTACAGACTTGAGAGAGGGAGAGAGACACGAGTAGATAATCCATCCATTGCATGGCATACATTTGTGTCAGTTATGGACAAATGTGCCATGTATTATCGATTTGCTTCAAGTACATGTCACCACTTGTCACAGGAAAATGTAATAGACAATAGAACAGAAAAAAAGAAGCATGATAATACCCATGTAGGTATACATCTATAATGCCATACATTTCAATATGCATATTATACTACGGCGATATTTAGACCAATTTAGATATCAAGATGTTTTTATTGTTATTTCAAGTAAGCCATGTTATGTAGAGACATATATATACGTATTTTACGTATTTACAGGAAAAGGAATACATGAAAACGCTTTATAAAGCACTCTTTCATCATAGTCATCATCATCATCATCATCATCATAAAAATTATGTACATGTACAATTTACATACATGTCAAAAGTACAAACGAAAAATACTGCTACTTTACTAATAATAACATAATGCCCATTGTTAAAGCTAATGGTACTGTAATGCAATACATGCTGATAGTTGAGACTTTTGAGACTAAACTACCCATCATATTTATTTTACTCCAGCAAAGTAAACCGACAATGTGTAATATATAAATTTAAATATTCTAGCAAAATATTCATCTCTGCTCTGGAGAATCACAAACGTATGTACAAAAATTTAGCTGTAGCATTAGGGCTTATATATGTAACTCCATACCAACAATTTGTGATTCTCTTTTGGAAATAGTTTTTTATATAGCGAAAAAATTTATTTAATGTATGTGTGCATGTACAAACATATTTGCATGCCCTTGACATGTGAGAGAGATATAACTAATTTCGTTGAAATAATCAGAAACTCAATTGTTCTTTTTATGTAGTCGTTTATTATAAAAGCATTGATTATTGACTTTTTGACAGTAAAAAAATGAGATTTTAAGAACAAGCGTATATACATACATCAAAAATAAATACATGCATAATATGACTTTTTATTATTGAACATTANTATTGACTTTTTGACAGTAAAAAAATGAGATTTTAAGAACAAGCGTATATACATACATCAAAAATAAATACATGCATAATATGACTTTTTATTATTGAACATTAATACCAAAACATTGTCAAAAAAATGATAAAAAATAGACAATACTTAAAGTTGAACGAGTCAAAGAAATAAAGCGAAATTTATTACCAATAATGAAATGAAATACTTGGCAATACTTTTAGTGACTTGTCTATCATTCTACCTCTCCAATACTGATTAGATTAATATCAACATATTAATAAAAGAACTAGGTAGTACACATTGAAAGCAATAACCAAAACCAAACAGTTATACAAAAAGGTTGCGTACATACACACATACGTTAAAGTAGCTGCCTTCTTGTCTACTCTTTGTCTACCACACACTTTCCTTGTGGTCTTGTGTAAATGTGTAATAGATATATCTACTGATATTGTCACAAATATAATAGAAATAAATAAGCCAGAAGTAGGTAAAAACAATATTCTAATAGTTTTCTGGATAAATACATGCATAGGCAGTTATGAGCATTATTTATAGCTTGGCTAGATCGAGTTTGGATTTTTTAAATCCCTTTTTTTTCTAAAGGAATAACAAAGGGAAAAACTTGAGAATAAAAAAAGTCATCACATCACAACGTGACCGCAACCATTTTGACATTTAAAGTAAATTGTTGTAAAATGAGAAAAAAACTGTCGTTATGAGTAAGTACAAAATGTACATATTTATATGTGAAATGTGAGCTTGTGTCATTAAAGAAGATCCATGGCACATACGTAATAAATATATATAATATAATAATAATAATAAAATGTAAAAAAATTCATAGGTAATTGAATAGGATGTCCGTCGCTTTCTATATAAAAAAGGAAAGGTCCCTCTCATTATATTTAAACATCATCATATCACATAATATTATTTATATGCTGCATAATACAAAAAAAATGATACAACAACAACAACTACTACTGGTGTTGGCCTTTACAACCAAATATCATTTTTCAAGTAAATTTCACACCTTTCATCATCATAACATAGCATTCATGGTGAGGTGTTGTTGTTGTTGTTGGATGAGGAGGAGGAGGAGGGTGAATCACGTTGACAATTCAATTGAAGTATTATTACTGTTATTATTATTATTAAAATATTATGCAGGAGGACTCTCAACAACAACACAATAACACATAAGTATTCTATATCCAAATATACATATCATATTACCAATTATAATCCCTTTTCAACGCTGTGTGTGCTGATTCAATTAGTATATTATTTGTGTATTTTTCTTGTCTATCTATCTATCTGTCTCTGTCTATGTCGTGATGGTGATGGCTAACACAACTTTGTATTCAGAAAATAAAATAAAAATAAAAAATGCTTCGAAAGGGATGTTGAATGTTCAGAGCACCTGACCTGAAAAGGCTTTCAATGTGAGAATGTATATGTGATGTATAATATTCATTCATTCATTCAAGTGCCTCCCCATTGTTTGCTCCTCTCTCCATCTCTTTCTGTTATTGTTGTGTAGAGTTTGACATCTTCATAGAGTTGATAGTGAGAGCCAAGTAAGTACAAGAGGGGATTATTAATACATGCCTTGCATACATTATTGTATTATACAAATGTAGATTAGACACATATTATATTTTTGATATGGTTTATAATAATTGTTTATTCATTTGACTCGCCAACTATTAAAGTAGCAGCTTCTTCTTCTTCTTTTTTACATATCATATAATAACCAGCATTAATACACCTTGTGTCTTTTAATACTCACTTGTCCATAAAAAAAATTATTTAAAAATCTACCGAGAATATGATGATGATGATGATCAAATCATTTATTTATTTTCATTGGGAAGAGTGAGAGCATGTAAATAAATCGTTCCAATTTGTAACTGACTGGTATATTACTTGCTAGAAAATTATGTATGTATTATGTATGTACATACATACATACTTCAAAAAGTCATATTATTAGGGTTGTATATATCTACTTTTATAGGATATACATACATATTGCTTCGAATGATGAGTTTATATGATTATAATTCTCATAAAACAAGCACAAAGAGCATTTTACAAGATAGCAAAAAAATGTAGTGTATTTTTATGTTCCACACTCCACACACACAAACACACGATATAAATAAGTCGTATTTTTTCATTTCTTACCATGAAATATATCCCAGTTATTATACATTTCTTATCATTTTTATCAGGCAATTTAATTGTCTGTTAGCTACTGTTTAACGCAGAAAAAGAGCCACCACCACCTGCATATTTTTTCATTACTATTATTAAGTAGCTGAACGAGCCCGGAGGGCTGGGAAGGATAGTTTATGTGATATATTTGTCTGTCTGTCCGTATGTCACGCGATAATTTTAAAACTAACAGGAATTCTGTTTTTGGTATTAAGATCTTCGTCACCAGGACGTCTGAAATGACTATGCATGTACCCACATACCCCCTCCCATTCCCCCGGGGGAAGTATTCCCACAATTAAAATTTAGAGCTGGAAATTTGAAAAAGGGATAATTTTACCAGTACATTAAGAATATGACATCACACGGATCCCGAGGTGGGCATAACTACAATGGAACCATTTGTTCGGCTACTTATTTATGACGTTACAACGTTCAGGTTTAAATTTAAATACAACAGCTTCATGATTTTGTTATTATACAATTACCTACAAAGTATGCAAGTAGTTGCCTTGCTATTATTGCTACTGTATTATTCAATGAGGAAAAATTAAGAGAGAAAATGAAAGAAAAAAAAAACAATAAAAAATGTACAAAGAGCGAACCGCCAGCTACTTTTTCGCTCATAGGTATAACGTATAAATCGAAGAAGTAGCTTAGGTATTGCATTACCAACTAATTATCATTACTAGTCAAAAGCGGAACTATCATTGTTGTATCACCCAACATCGTCCATCATACAAGAAAAACTTAAATAGAGAGAGAGAGAGTGAGAGAGAAGAAATGGACAGAGAGATGAAGAGAAATGAGAGAAGGGGTAAGCTGGTAGCAAAATTGTATTATTCAGTTGTATTTGTAGATGATGCATTTTATGTACCTATGTATATATATTTTGAAGCGGTTTTACTCATTATTACTGGCTGCCAATATATAAATATAAACAAACCAATTACGATAACTATTATGAGATACTTGCGTGGATGCACATATTTTATTCCTAAATGGCATGTTTGCTTAACTCATTTGATATGGTATTGAAGGGGCTAACAATGCTACGTAGGTAGTTCATTGTATTGTAGCACAGAGAGCCACCACCATATGATTTATATTCGCTGCACACACACACACACGCAGGGAGAGGTAGAGAGAGAGAGACCGAAGAATAGCAAATTATTCACATTTTGTACATTTGTTAAGCACGTTTTGCATTGTGTTCTTCGTCTACTTCACAACAAACAGAGAGAGAGAGAGAGAGAGAGAGAGAAATAGGGTTACTATGTAATAAATGGTATTAATAATAAGCTGGGCAACAACATTTTAAGAAAATATGATTCACTTATTGTTTCAGGTAGATATACAATAAAAGAAGAGCAGTTGGTTGTTATCAACGTGTTTTTGTGGAGATTAATATGCGGGGATCATGATGATCATCATCTTACAATCATCAACGTGAATATTATCATTACATATATGTGTACATATACTATATACCTACATATATACATACTATCACAAACGCATTAAAAAGTGAGTCGCTGGTTATGTGAGGAGCATAAAGGAGAGCAATCATCAATTTCCCATTTTCGTCTTCTTGAGAGAGATTATTGCAAGCAAGCTGTCTTTAGCTCATAAAAGTTGTTCTTCTTATGATATACATATATATACATCATATATATATATATTCACTTTCTCAACTCCCAAACACACTCAAGTCGCATCATTTGCATATGAGAGAAAAAACCCAAGGTTTTTGCATGCACCCACAACAACACACAACAACAAACACAGGTAAGATGGAGACGTTGCTCCCTCATTTATTTTCTAGCAAAGTTATAAGTGAGTACTAAGTAGAAACGTTTTGCAAGTATTTATCTATTAATGGTTAAAAAATACAGAACTCACGGCGTAATTATTACTTATTTTATAACTTCATACATTCTGTTACGAATGACCATGCAGCAGTAGTAGTAGTAGTAGTGGGAACACGTAACAAAAGTAATTACATTTTTGTGTATTGTATTATTATTATTATTGCTAAAGTAAACGGTAGGGTAAATATGGTGTTTATGCATGAAAGAAATCACTAGCGCTATTCTAATCACCAAATCAACATTATCATCTTCTTTTTCATCTAATCTATATAAAAAAAGTACATCTTGAAATCTTGACAGATGTGTGATGGTTGTATTTTTGGTGTCAGTGTGTGTGTGTGTTTCTGTGTGGAACGAATGAAGATTTAATACAGTTGAAAGACAATAACAAGTAAAGATTTTCCTCATTCAGTTTACTCATCCATTTCAATAATATTATTGCATTTGTAAACATGCTGGCCTGTTTTTTAATTTCTTGGATATGCATATAAGTTGTTACTACAACTGGTCAACTGCAAAAAAAATTGTGAAGAACTGGACTGCTGATGATCTATGGAGGTATGCATACATAATATACATATGTATGTATGTTCTTGTCGGCTTGCTAAGAACACCGATTATTACGGTTTATAATAATAGAATTTCATATACAAGAGATATATGGGAGTAGGGAGGTGATGTGTATGTAATTATGAGTTAATGCACTTGTGATAAGGAGGTAGGTTTTTCTTTAGGTTACTTACTACATATACAGGTACACAGAAAGAGTTAATGCTATTTATTAGATAATTGTGTGTGTGCATTAATTAGGGTTAATTTAGCTTGAATTATTTTCGAGTTATTCTTTTCTTGCACTCATTTATGTGCAAACCATGATGACGACTACGACGGTGAGATGGTGAAAAAGAAGACGAAAAACAGTTTAGTTTACAAATGGTCACATAACCACTTTGCATCTATTATGAAGATGATGATGGTGGTGGTGATCTTTATTATTTTATTTTTTTGGTGAGAACGTCCATGGTTGAAAGGTATAAAGATGATGATAAAGATGAAGAAGAGGGTGGTAGGTTTGGTTTGTCGGAAACAAAGCAGGCTAATACGTCCAACCTCCATATCATCATCCAACATCACAACATGACCATACAACCACCTACGTGTTTAGTCATTAACGCCAAAATCATCAGCTAAATATTTTGGGTTGAACCTTCATTTATTATTCCTGTTGTTAGAGAGAGAGAGAGAGAGAGGGGGGAGAGGGTCTAAAAGCAATGGATACTCTTGTCAGTTCCCCTGTTGTAAAATTCTACTCCTGCTGCAGCGGCTGCTCATGTTCAAGATGATTCGTTTTTACCATATAAGCCATCCTACAAATTGCAAACGCACACAACAAAATGATCACCACCACAACAACAACAATCACTGCGGCGTTGATAGAATGAATGGAGCCTCAAGGAGACATGCACGCAATATTATGTGTGTGAAATGCCCAGTCAAATGCATAAGTCAAGTAAAAAGAAATACTACAATTTTTTTTAATGATTTTGTGCATTAGTTGAACCAATGTTATTTGAACAATCACAGTTACAATTAAATACTATTAAAAAAATATCACAGGAAGACAAAGTTTGCGGCATTCTCTCTATTCTACTTGATTTTTTTTTCTGTTTGTTATTATTATTGGATATTGGATATTCATTGTAAAACATCATCACATCACACACAAGGAGATGTTTATTGAGCGTTTGTCTGCCTTTAGTAAAAAAGACAATGGAGAGATGATCAACAATCAACGTATTGAAAGGTAAAATGTATTGCTCTTTTATTACCACTACAACAAGTGGTAATTGTTGTTTACTGAGATCCTACTCATTTTTTTTATCTAATCACTTGTGTTTCAACAACTGGGCCACACACTACCTATTTTTGTATTTTATAATAATAATGCATATAGAAAAAAAGCACACACATTTCTTATTTGACATCATCAGCAGCAACGGAAAAATTATTATTATTATTATTAATAATAAAAATAGAGATTTGTTTTTGAAAATAAAAGAAGTTTTCTTTTGTAATCGATTTCTCAGCCAGTTAGTTTAATTCAGACAGAAGAGGTTGGCTCACAATATTTTTCTGTGTGTAAGAAAGGGATTCAAGAAAGAAGAGGGAGAAATTTGTACATACAACAGACACAACGAAGTGAAGAGAGAGAGATGAACAATGATGTGCTTTTATAATCAGCCTCCAGTGGAGGCAGTCAACAGGTTGTAAGAAATTGTTCTTCTTTTTTTCTCCTTGGCTGAGTCTTGACTTTGACTCGGGTTCGGTGGTAGTGAAACCGTAATCATGTTCATCATCATTGTATTTAGAAACAATACGGAGCTAATTTTTATTCGATTGGTCAAAGAAGTTTTACCCGATTTGATGATATAACAGCCCACATCAAAAAGAGCCGAAAAGGTTAAAATGAAACGTTAAATACATGCTTACAGATGGGTTTTATCCTCAAGGAGTCAATTACTTTGACGGCGGCTGCAAGAAACTAATCAAGAGGAAAGTTTATGTTTTATAATGCCCACAAGTAAAAAAAAATATATATATATATACCTAAACGAATAATATATATAATAATATTTATATTTATATATTCATATACATATATATATATGCACATGGAGAGTAGTGGCTCTATTATTGATTGTGGTTTGATGTAACAACATATTTCTATAATATTATTGCATCTTCTCTGAATTATCTGCATGCATAAATTATATTTATAAAAAACAGAGAGAGACAGACGCAAAATGTATTTATTTGTGTGATGGTATATTTAACATTTTATTTTATAATAATAATATTAAAAAAATATGCAGCAGTTCTGGAGCGAGAGAGAGTCGCTTTTTTACAAACGAGAAAATCTCCAAATAAGTGTGGGTTTATGATATCATATTAAAGTCAGATGAATAAGCCGGTCGCTCTTTTGAAAGAGTTAAAATATGAGATTACTTATGAGTAACTGAGTACTGGATTCTCGTACAGGTACGTGTGAGTGAGTACACACATTATAATGCTCATGCTGCTGTTTTAGTACAAGACAAGAAGAAGAAGAAGTTAAAAAAAATGTATTATGGACACACTATTTCTTCTTGATCTATTCTCTCTTTTTTTCTTCTTTTTTTTGAAAACACATGTTTGTATGACTCCAAACACGTTCTCTCTCCTTCTCTCTCTCTCTGGTTGAAAGACTACCAGGCTCAGTCAAGTAGTAAGTCTGTTTTCCTTTCCAAATGGTGTGCTGCTGCTTATATTATTATTATTATTATTATTATTCTATTCTGATGATATGTACCAACATAATTTGAGTTCTTTTTTCGCTTGTATTTTGGTGTTTGGTACCACTACAGATACTACCACACCATCATCATGACATTACATTCACAGCAGCAGGTCGTTGTTATGGATGCTGTTCAAGCTTCTGGCAGAACATGTAAATAGTTTGTAAAAACACAATCAATGAACACAAAAATCATCCTTTCCGCCGACGACGTCGTTGTCCCCTTCTTTTTATTTTCATTTTAGTAACGTTTCAATAATCCCCTTTTCAGGACTTTTAAGGATTTACACTAGGACCATGAATGCGTTTGTAAGAAAAAAGAAGGAGCACACCCTCGTCAGCATCATCATCATCACATCTCCATTCCGCTCGGTATTCATCCTTTATTTTGTCATATAAATAAGCCAGCAAACAGCTCATTTACTCCTGTGTATTCAACTCATCTATCAAGTGAGCGTAAACCAGAGGCGCAAGGTAAAACATTATAATGACTTGTTCACATCTTTTGCATAATAAGCTTGGTGGTATCACATAAAAAGCTCTGATTTGAAAAGTGGCTGGTGATGATGACAGAGAGATTTTAAAAAACATCTTCAAATAATAATACATTCTGAAATAAATACACAATACGTAACTTATTATTATGCTAGTTTTACAACTGACAAAGGTACTGACAAACGAAAAAAATCAATTCAATAGGATAGTGCAATAATTTTGAAAAAGTGATCCAAGCTTTAAAATGGCAGATAAAATTACGATCGAAATGTTCACTTCTCTTTCTGATATTTGAAAGGGAACTTTTAGGGAATTAACTACACGTTTATATATTCTCAAGTCGTTCCTTCTCAAGCCAAATATATTTGTGAACGGAGATGTAGCAAAACGTGAATGTATTTGTTAAAGAGAGAAGAGAAAAAGAAGAAGTAGCGAACAGTTCAAATATATTTACTACACTTTTACTTTTCATATAAATGTGCTGTTATATACCCCTTCCCCAAATATATAAATATGTGCATTATTTTATCCTTCGTTGAAATACATAGTGGTCTATACTGGCTTTATTTTAATAAACATTATGCACATATACATACATACATACATACCACCTAAACACTTTCTTTGTGTTAGGCGTAATTTACGAGAAATCAATTTGAAGGTGTAACATTAAAGCCCGTGATTTATTTATGAGACACATCAAGTCCCACAACTCAAGTAACCAGAAGGAAGCAATAAAGTTTCTTGATTTATATATAAATACGTTTATCTCTGCTTTTTCACATACATACACACCACACACACACGTAAACAGTTTTTTATTTAACGACAACATTATTAAACGAACGTTGATCTATTATAGTATACAATTGCAAACAAAGCAATCATGAAGAAAAGATTGTGAAAACACTGCACTGCTGCTGTCTACCTCACACTGTCTACTGCAGTATGAATACTTTTAGATACACACACGACGAGTGAGCATGCCCTGTCACAAGATAAATTGAGACAGACTGACAGAGGAAATTAAGAAATATTCTTTATCATTTCCGATATTTAAGGAAAGACGAAAAGTCCTTTTATATTGCACATAATATATACATATCTCTATCTATGTAACTATCAAATATCAACAACAGCAAATAATATCGACCATCGGCTTTACCAACAAAAATTTCTTGTCCAATTCCACAAGCTTGTTGTTAAGTCCATCAGTGATGATGATCAATACATACATATACATATATCATTATTACTAGCTGAAATGTCGTCGTCAAAAAAAAATACATATTTGTTACGCTGATTGTGGAAGTCCTATTGAAAGATTCACTACTTCAAGATGTGTGTATACACACAAAAGTAGAAGAGAAAAGAAGGCTTTCTGGTTTGAAATTATTAGAATTCCCAGGTTTCCACCACCACGGGGTACAAATAAATCTGTCAACTCTACAATCATGATAACATGGGGATCTTCTACTTAAAATTGATTTGAAAGACGTGATAAAACTTGTTGTTTTTCATCATTTCATTCCATCCATCCTAAAGGTTTCCAACTCTAATTTATTACGAAACAACGACTATTTTGGAGAAAATCCTCACTTTACATGTGTCGATAAAGGAAATAATTTTTTTTTATAAAAAAAAGTATATATAATGGTTACAGAGGGTTAAGTTCAAACGTGCACTGCACAGTAGTTGTGCACGTCGTTATATTACTTATATTAAAAAAATGCACACACTATTGAATCGCTACATAAATATATACTTACATTCATCTCTACAACAGTTAGGTATTCATTCCTAAATAAATATTTGCTTCCCTCATAAAATATATTTTCATTTTGACTTTTCTCTCGCTGTGAAATCCTCATGGGACAATCCTTCATTCATGAACTGTGAAAAAATCCATAAGGAAGGAAACTTGCTTCTTCTTGTTGGTTGTACACAATACACATTACAATAATATATCCTTCCATCGGCAGCAGTAGCAGCAGCAGTAGCAGCAGCAGTAGCAAGGCATAACAACAACTTAGACATAATGTGGCTATTGATAGCTCTCAAACACACACATTCAAGCAGAGGGAGGAAGTGGAAATGGAGAAAGGATGAACGGGGAAAAAAACCTCAACTCTTAACTTCTTGACAAAATCAATGTACGTTTTTGTTCTTTCTTTCTTTTTTCTTACAACCTTCTTCTTTCCAACACACATTTTGATTCATTCATTTTCCCTACTTGATTCTTTTTACATTTTAAAGCATAATAATGATGTGTTAGTTGGTTAAAAATATTGCTCACTAAATACTAAAACCAAAAACAATACTTATTTTACTTGTATTGCATCATTTATTTTTCAACTATGACTTTTTTGTGACAGTGCCAATTTTTAAAAAAGTGCATGGAATCATAGAAAAAGTAAATACAAAAGTAGCCAGATTTATTTGTCTTTGTACAAAAAGAGGAACTAAAAAATTAGTGTTTTTTATAAACTTTTGCAAGGTAAGTAGAAAACCCACCTTCAAAATATGTTCACACATAAGAACAGTAGAAAAGGTGCGCACATGTTTGGTATGCAAACTGAAGTTTTTTCCTCCAATTTATTGGTAAAGTAACTTCCTTTAGTAGCCATCATCATGCTTCCTTTTCAATTCCTACTCGCCATGTCATGCGCATGTTCTTTTCACACTTTAAACGCTTTCATGTTTAGTTCCAATTTTGGAAAAAGAGAGAAAAAACTGACAATTTCGTACAAAATCCAAGGAAATTCTTCCAAGCATACATATACCTATACCATTATTATGTTCTTTTTTCCCCCATTTTTTCACGTTAAAAACCTAAACCATTTTATATGTAGGTATATTTGTTTGTTACGTTGCATTATGGTGGTAGAACACAGGGTGTTTCCTAAGTTTTTTTTGTGGATAAACTAAAAAAAATCACCTCTGTTATTACCCCGACACTTTCACTCTTCTCACTCTATCACACGATCATGGTGGTGGTTAAACTAAAATAAGAGAGCCAAACAAAACGACGTAAAGTAGTTAAGGTTTATTGCCTGCCCTGGCTTGGCTTACTCCTTCTGCTACCATTTACTACTACCCTTTTTTGTAATGGTTGCATGTTCTACACTTTTTTTCCCGTAAAGTACAGTTATATCCACTGAGCTACTACTGCAAGAGCCAGTCACTCAGTTGCTTTATAGATTTTTTTTCCCTCATATTAATAATCACACAAGAAAAAAATAAATTTGGCAGGAAGTTAAGCACGGAACAATTTTCATGGTGCAGCAGCAGTAGTAGTAACACTAGAGTTTATAAATGCAATAAGCAATGCATGATATATACATTCTACTTCAATTTGAAGATGCTATACTACTACTACTACACTTGTTAAAAGTGAACAACTGAGCAAGTCAACCAGTTTATGTCCAATGCTTGATGACATTTTTATTCACTTTCCTGTTCAAAACGAAAGCATTTTATTGCTGTTTCCCTTTATCATCCCTATATACTTACGTATAACATGCATTTCTTTATATGCACATGCCATTAAATACTTATGTTATTATATTGCCTATATATACAGTGTATATTATACACACTGCACTAGTGTACGTGGCGCATAAAGTTCCTAACAAAACAAATCATCATCGTCATGCATGGTTTGATAATTTATTTGCCCTCACCTTGTAAACAAACATGACATGACTCCACATTCATTTTTTTTTCTACTTTAACATATATGAAAAAAAACGAAATTTCCCATTGAAAAAGCAACAACTGTCGAAAAATAAAAATTTGCCGATGGATGCAACTAACTAAATACATTTATAGTTTTTCTATATATTTTTGTATGTACTATGTGACCTGGTTTGTGAAGTGCAAATATGTAGATATTTATATACACACATAATATACTTTTATGTATTATAAAGTAAGAGTATTTTTTGTTGTAGCTGCTGCTGCTGTCTGCAATTATTCATCTACACAAATTAAACCCTTTTTACTGCTTCATCAAATTTTCATGTGTTTCTTTTGACAATTTGTTCTCTCTCTCTCTCTCTCTCTCTCTCTGTCTTTCTGTAATATTTGTTCATTTCACTAAATAGTGCCAAAATGTCAAAAGCAAAAAAAAATCACTGCTGAAGAACTAATTATAATTATATATTTATAAGTATGTAAATATGTTCATGATTCTCTCTGTTGATATGCCAACTGTTCACACAAAAAGTATTCATAAAATCGGAACCTTTTTTTCCCTTCATTTTCCCCAACAATCTCGAAACGCCACAGAGAAGAGAACCAAACGACATAATGTTTTTGTATGCTGTTACTAAATAAACATTTGAAAATGTGTTTGGTGGTGATGATGACGACTACTACTGCTGCTATTTATATATATGCTTTGCTAAATATACATACCTAAGTATACCTACCTATACATATAATATACCTATGCATTATTCACACACAAAAAAAAACTTTCGTGCAAGCCACTCAGCCTTGAGACATAAATCCACTTCTCCTCTCATTAACAAACTAAACTTTTCTAAACTCCTACTAAGCAAGTAAAAAAAGGAAGCTTTTAATGGTTAAATAGATTCATTACCTTATATATCCTCTCACTGTCAATGTCTCTTTATTTTGGAGGAATGCATATGGTCTGTGTGTGTGTGTGTGTGTGTGTGTGTGTGTGTGTGTGTGTGTGCATTCATTCCATCCAACAAACAAAGAAACCATTGTTTTTAAAGGAAATTTCTCACTGAAATTTTTACACTGATTCTTTTTTTTGTCATATTGGTTTATAATTAAACATTTCGTTAGTAAAAATCTACACAAGTTTAAGTAAAATCATGTTTATCTTTTATTCAGTAAAGAGTAAAAGAAGATGCTCTTTTTGAAGGTTTTTTTTAAACGATAGATTTTGTAAACGAAATTATACTTGAATACAAGTTAATAGTAATACATTTCTAATGCAATACGTAATGAATGTGTTCCTCCAATTGTATATTATACAACAATTCTAGTTGGTATGCACACATATATGAGAGTTTGACAAATTCCCATAAATTTTAATTTCAAATAATTATTCTGACGATGGTGATGGTTGTTTATGTGGAATTCCTATTCATTTGAATGTATGTGTATGTGAAGTAGCATTGAGTTGTCGGTGTTATCCAGAAACCAATTTGTTATCATTCACTCCTCGTAAAAATCATATCTTTTCTAAGCTTTTGCTGATGAACTGAGAGAAAGAGAGAGAGAGAGAGAGTAAATTTTTTTTTGAGGGGTTCCCCTTTTGCTTGTTTAGTGCTCGTAATCTGGGGTTGACATGATCTCTTAAGCAAACTCATTAGTCAGTTGACATACCATGGAGTCAGATTTACAACTACATATAATTCACTACATATACTCATAAGTATCGGTAATAGAAGAGCTTTTTGACACTGATACTAATAATATCTGTTTCCGTTATCCTATTTCTCTGTATATACATACGCATTTGACTATTTGACTTGCTCGACAAAAAGGAGATTTACGATTGAGTATACATTTTTTTTGTATCTATATAACTTTCATGGGGTGTTCGTATACTTCTATTTATATTTATGAGTGGAGCTTTGGTATGCCTAATATAAACTTAAAAGTTGACAGCAAGCAAGTAAACAGCTTATGGTTCAAATGTAACAAAATCACTTAAAAATATATTATTATTACAATCCCAACAGCACAGCTCCCAAAAAATTATCCATCAAAATAATAATAATAAAATAATAATATTGTTTCCTGTTTTTATAACTGGAGCAGTTTAACTTTTTAAGTACTTCTCGCACTGCTTCTTATGTAAATAATGTTTTTTTTTGCTAAATGAAAAACGACATAAACTGACAGACGTCCCTGTGAACTGTGTGCCAGAAAGTTAAATATCATCAACTCTCAAAAAAAGAAAGAATTATTAGTCGCCTCATCTCTCTCTCTCTCTCTCTCTCTCTCTCTCTCTCTCTCCTTGACTTTAGTTTTCTTTCTTTTACGTCATTCATTTCATTCGATACATGTATTTCGGTATGTATACATAGTCCTCTTGAAAATTTAAATGAGCATCAGTTAAACCTAATTGTTTAAGGTTAAACGTGCTGATGATATTTATTTTTATCGCATTATTCACATGGGTAATTATTATCCAAGTTGTCCGTCATACATTCAACATTACATAAACATTATATACCTACCTACATACATAGGTGCATATCTATTACATATAATATTTCCATGCTTCCGCACACTCATAAACATTTCAACACTGCTGCGTTGTGTGGACACATTATAAATATATTAGCTCCCTTTTTGGAACCCTTTTTTGATAGGTAATATAATAGGTCATTTACACGTTTCTTATTGCTACTCGCCTTTTGTAAATGACTGTTGGTCATATGATGGGGGTAGCAATTTGATAGGTTTATTTACCCACACAGACTTTAAATTTCCATCCAA
Source organism: Zhuqinia jingwanae (assembly GCA_027744095.1). NCBI lineage: Eukaryota > Metazoa > Arthropoda > Collembola > Entomobryomorpha > Paronellidae > Zhuqinia > Zhuqinia jingwanae. The sequence continues at coordinate 10,988 of JAHZNC010002327.1, read as the reverse complement.
ATAAATAAATTAGCTATGATGATGAATGCTTTATTATTATTACTACATATTACACAATTGTCGGATTTTCATCTGGGGATGGATAGTAGTATACGTGGAAGCAAAAAGAGGAATAATAATAATAATAATTGTTTGTGCTGAGGGTATATTAATAGGCAGTTGTAACAGGACACAGGGAAGAAGTGAGGGGGCGTGTATCTTGGGCAAAATTGGTAAAACATTTTTTTATAGTGAATCCTTCTGATTAATTATACAGTAGCCGTTGAATTTTCATTTTGTTCTTGGGTATTTTAACACACGCACACATAATATTATGTATAATAATATGCTCTAGTGTATACATATCGACATGACGACAAGATAAAAAAGAGTCGACTCGTATATGTAGTTCCTAACTTGAAATGTTCCGTGGATGATGAAATATTAATTTTGGGATGAATGGTCGCTTTTTGACGAATCGGGCGAGTTTGTGATGATGACAAAGTGCTCTAAATATGTGCATGCATTTGTAAAGGTGCTGATGAAGCCAACAGATAATGTGATAAGTCAAAAGGGCAGATCGCTTGATGGCCGCTCAGTCTAGATAAATTTATTTATTTTACTGTCAGATAATTTGCAAGGAGCTTAATCAAATTCCGCTAAAATAATAGAAACACCTTTTGTTTGTTTAGGTGTGAGCTATATTGGTGGTGGTAATCAATGACGATAAATGTTGACGACAAATATATATACTCTCCTGCCTCTGGTATGCATATATTTGTTTATCATGTTTATACAGAAATAGTAATAAAAAAAAGTAAAGCACGAATAGTTTTTTTTTTAATTTGATGTGGCACAGTTTAATTAGAATAAATTTTTGCCCGTCATTTTGCCTCGTCGAAAATTTGTCATGGAATGATTTACATATTTTCTTTTGTAAAAAAATAATCACTCGGCATGACATCCTCTTATACATACATACAAGCGGAAATATTTATTTTTTATAATTATATATTTTTATTAGCTAGAGACTACGTGCGTAATGGTGTGAGAGAGTTAATTGAACAAGGTTAATTTCTGTAATGAAAAGTGCAACCAGCCAAAAGTAAATGACACTCTCTATTTCTACCAACTACAGTCATGACTCAGGATTTTCCCATTGCATTGCTCGAGCTTTTTATTGTTTTTATTATTATATTTCTAGCTAGATCACAAGAGGAGGAAAAGGATTTGTTTGTTTAAAAGGTTCTCCAGAATAACAAACGGAACTAAAGAGCAAAACAAAAACTTGAATATTGGTTACTTTACTTTTACTACTACTACTACTCTACTCTCCATGCATCCAGAAAAGAATAATGGGACAGAAATGACATGTCAAGAAGTATAAAACTGTAAATCCATCTCCTGTTCTAGTAAGCGCAATATATACGTACGTATATATATAATATGCAACCAGAAATAAGAAAACAAATAACAGACTATATATCTATATAAATCTAAGTATATATTATAATGTGTGTGTGTATATGTACACATATGATCAAGTACAGATTATTGCTGGACTTGTGGCATGGCAAATATCATGATCATGATGATCGTCATCATCAAAATGCAGTGATTTGTTAAAAAGTGTATATTGCCTAAATAATATATATGATCTTTACCTATTATGCGGCCATAAAATATGTATAGAGAAAGCGTGCATGTAAGTATAACAAAGTTTACTTGTCTTTTTTTTATGGTGCACCAAAAAATATATACCTACACACTTCCGAAATATCCCTAAAAACATGCATGCATGTTAGCCATAAACGAGGGAGAGATGAAACCGAGAAGGCGTCAAGCATTCACGACATCATGCATCATCAACGCCTGTTTGCCTTCTTGGTATGCATTCGCACATAAACGCACCAAGAGATGCAATCTATGAGGCAATTTACGAGCTTGCGTTTGCTCTTTACTTTTTTTCTCTATATCCTCATGTTATCATGTTTGTGATGTAGTTTGTTGTTGTACTTGTTATTGTCTGTGTGTGTGTGTTTAGTTTGCTGTTGTTGTTGCTGTGTAAGTTGTGCTTTGATTCATTTGGTGTGCCTTCCTCGTCAAAATCTTATGTGTCCCCTGAAGCCCATATAGCATCTCTCTGTCTAACTTACTGTTGCTGGCTTGGTACTACTACTACTCCGATAAAGCTAAACTGAATGATTTTTCTTCTTCCTTCGCTTCGTTTTGCTTTCCCATTGGTTTTCTACGCGTTATAGTAGTACACTTTCATATATTATTATTATTATTATTATCCATACGCTTCTTCTCTTTTCTATGTAGTGAAAGGGAATTTATCTGACGGAACAGTAGCAATAAATTCGAATATTTTATGAAATTGGATGAGACAACATTTAGAATTAGAAAAATAGTGATAGTAGTAGTACATGTCTACTAAGTAATATCGGGCATGTCTTCTCTCTCTCTCTCTCTCTCTCTCTCTCTCTGTTGTATGACAGAATAAAATGGAAAAATATATATCACATCACATAAATATATATTTTTTCCCTTCTACTGATATTGATTAGTTATGAGCCATAAATTTTGAGGTATGTGATGTGGTGGAAGAAAAATAAAAGATATATGTGTTCAATACAATAATATGGACCATGAATTTTTCTCTGCAGAACAAACACAAATACAAGTGCTCAAACAAACTCTTCGAGATATACGTACGTACGTACCTATGTATATAGTATTATTATTATTATCATTGCGACTACCACTGCTACTGGTTTTTTTTTCTTCTTTCTTTCGAATCCATGAAGAAAAAAATTATTTTCACTCACACAAGGTTACTCATTTATTTATTTAAAATGCTAACTGAACGAGTTGCAAATTCACTGACTGAGAAAATTGGGCGATGAATAGGCAGCAAAGGAGAATGAGAATAAGGGGGAAAAATGACAGGTACATTGTTATCATGATTCTCATCAATATTGTACTTCTGCCGAGCTTATTACACACACAAACACACAAGCGAAGGCCATGTTATAAAGCATTCAATTCAATTCAATGTTGGTGGTATACTATCATATCATCATTATAATCAGGAAAACTACTTGTTTCTGCAAATTTTAAATGATACACCATAGTACTTATTATCATACCTATTTTTTATTATCTTTATGTAAAGTAACATAATAATAAGATATTCAGATATTGTATAAAGATAAATATTCGTGCAACAAATAATTATATATTTTTTTACTTCTTCCTTGTGTGTGTGTGGTTGCTTGCCAAAGTATAATTCCTCTTCTCATTATCTTTTCTTCGTTTGTTGGACAACAGGGGGAAAAAAGAGATGGATAGTTAGGCTTTAAATGGAAGTGTAATTAACTAAGAAAAATATGGCTGGATTTTGTGATGATGATGGTCATGATGATAATAAGTATTTATGATGATGGCGACGATGATGATGATGATAATGATAATAGAGGAATGTGAAGTGTTTTTTATATGGATATTTTCTGTACTAAATCATATTCATTTTAGGGCAACAGCAGCGTGATGATGAACGTCAAATGAAGGCACATAATATAAATATAAGCCATTCAAGTTCACATGTTCAAACTAAATAGGTAATGTTAAAATAGCTAGTACGTATAATAGATACATGGTTGCATAGTGCAATGGTAGCAGCACGCCACATCGTCAGACCACTTGAATGATAATCAATTCAACACTTTTTTAATGGAGGCTATTATTTTTATTTTTTGAGAGAGAGAGAGAGTAGAAAAAAAACTTCTATCGTATGGTCATCATGATGATATGATGACTATGACCATTATTCCATATACGTAAAAAATATGAGCTAGCAACTTTGTGATTAGCTACCTATGTACCTACCTGTAATTGTGCACAAAATAACTAGAATGAATACAAGTTAGTTGGAAGAAGGTGAAACTGTATCGTTGTCGTCGTCGTCGTCGTGCTAAAAAAGATCCAGATGAGAATCATGATAATGATGAGATAATAATTGATTATCTCACATAATAATTCATTTAGGATAACAGGTGTGGACATGACAGTCCTTAGTATTTTTCTACTTGCTCTTCCAGTCAGCCACTTAGATGCAATGTAGAGCTACCATAATAGTAATAATAAGTACACTAGTTATTGTAAAATATATACTCTCCTTCTTCTCAAGTTACTCTTTTGCTCCTTCTCCTTCTTTAGTACATATGTATTATACGGATATATTATATCTGTAATATAATTTTGACTTAAATAGGCCGTCATCATGATCATCATCATTATTACTATCATGTCAGCCATTCATTTCCACATAAGCTGCTTTGTTCCATCCATCAGGTAACTTTTTTTTTACCTGTGTTACCTAACCATGTAATGTACATTTTCACTCAACACGTTGCGTGTGTGGGTCGACTGGTGTTCTGTTTTTCAAGAGTAATTAAGGAAAATGCCAAAAAAATATATATAAAGAAGCAAAATACAAAAAAGGGGACCGAATGCCAAGGGCTCATTTCATTTCCCTTTTTTCTGTCCGGCATACAAAACTCCACTACAACAACAGGGTAGTGTGGTGCGATTCCTTTTCTGTAGTTTTGTAGGAGTCAGCAAAAAAAAATGTACTGACGGACTTTGTTTCATTTTATATATATGTATGTATACGTACTTTACAGCCCAACAAGACAAGCAACCACACACATCATAATCAGTTGAGTACGTAGTATTAGACACTCAAGAAGAAGAAGAAAATCCTTCCACATTATTATTGTGCTTCGTCTTTTATATACGTAAATGTAATGTACAATGTATATATAATGTATAATAGGAGGGGTGACGCCCAACTGGTTTTCGCATTTTGAAATAATAGCATTGCATGAGTTTTGCTCACAGCTTGAATGATGAATTCACTCTCCATTACATTTAAAAACAACTAAACCGTATGTATGTGTTATGCGTTAAAGTTGAATAAATAAGGAGCTCTAGTGGTGGTGGTGGTGGTTGCTGTATTCTCCAAGTAGTCAGTCAGTAGTGGAGGTAAGGTGATGACGATGATGATGTTGTATTATTGCTAAACTGAAAAATTATATATGTATGCGAGTAGTGGTGGCGGTGGTGGTGGTGGTAGTAGTAGTAGTACGTGTGTACTAGTCTAATAATATAATGTGTATTGTTATAATAAGCATGTGTTCAGTCAGTCAGTGTAGCTCTGTTATAACTGCTAAACAGGCTGTTCAGTCATCAAAGTGATATATTTAATGAGAAAAGAACCGCCTAGACTGATGTTGTTGTTGTGGCATTGCACATATTACCCATTATTGCATGAAACATAATTTTTTTTTTACTTCTCCTAACACTTTTTCTCCTATAGGTATAAACCTACTCACTCATCATCACCTATGGGAAAAGTGGTGGTGGCATTAAAATTCAGCGAACGAACCAGAGAATTTTACGGATAGAGCGAGGAAGTATATTTAAAAAATATGTATAATGTAAAAGCTGCTGCGCTATCGTCTTTCCACTTTAAAAAAAAATACATACAAACTTGCTTATTTTCTTTCATTTGCCATCAACGAAGTATGTAAAAGTGTTTAGGTTGAGTACTAGTATAACATGTAGAATTGCCCTCTTTGCACCACCACCAACAGCAATTATTATGATTATTTGAACAACTAACATAGCTGGAGAGCGACAAAGGAGCGGAAGTCTTCTTTCTTACTGCATTTAGTTGTGTCTCTCAGTGTGCAAGCCATTTTTACCTCATTACGACAGTCTACATATCATTTTGACCGTAACCAGATATCCTACACGATGTATTTTTATTTATTTATTGTTGCTCTTTTGGCAGAAATAAAATTGCCTTTTTATTGGCACTGTCAAATATGTAATGTATGGATTAAACAACGTGATTAAATGCATATATTTTTTTATATCACAAAACCTAAAGTCAGTGATTACAAAAATATGAAGCAATTAGACTTGGAAATATTCATAAAATGTGTGTACCTACTTACTAATATATGCGTAAAGGTTTACAATATCGTATTATTGCAAATACTCCACGCAATCAATTTTACTTATCTCAAACCTGAGAAGGTACATATATACTGCAATATACATAGCTGGTATAATTACTACTTACTTATAAAATTGCCGCGGGTGGTAGTGTTGGCGGTTTTTGACAGATTAGTATTACTTAAAAATCATTCTATCTATCATATATACATATAAATATATATTACTTCCTACAAGTTGATTGAAAACATGGTCGTCCTGGTAACGATGATAAGACGGCGTTTAAATAATAAAGAATGATTTGTTTTTAGGTCTGATTAGCAGAAAAGGAGTTGGAATCTTTGTGAATTGAATTTCTTTTACACGAAATCAGAAGAAGAAAAAGAAAAGGTTAGAAGAAACAATGAATATAAACAGAGCACTGCTGTGAATGAAAAGTAATCATGTTGCGCTTCTTTATTTTAATTCTGTCGGTGCGGGGTGTTTGTGTGTATTCAAAACAGAAGTAAAATTCTTTTTTTACTACTTCTGATAAAATACTGTACTTAGTAGTATGTAGGTATTATAGTTTACCTGTGCCCATTCTGATACACATACACAGAAAGAGAGAGAGAGAGAAGCTATATATACGCTATAAGTTAAGTATGTACATTGTATAAAAATACTGTATATGTGTACGTGAATGCATGCATATGCAATTAGAATAAATTTGCCTTTGCTTAGAAACTTTGATTGACAGTTCTGTGTATGATGTGCCTGCTCACTCCTCCATTTCTCACAGACATCATCAATCTGTAAGATTTGAAGACATGGTCTTCACACTTTAATAAGGAAGCCGACAACCTCAAACAGACAGACACATTATACATATCACATCACTCACACACAGACACAACAACACACACGAACGATATAACATTAATAACAAGCATTCTGCTTTTTTTTTGATAATGAATTTGTTGACTCAAGTTTAAACTTGCAATTCAAGTTCGACGAAAAAGGATGCAATAATATAAATACCTACATTACATGTATATAAAAAAAGTAGAAAAAGGGTACTACATACAAAATAAAAGTACACCTTTTATACATGTGCCTATTTTAGTATGCAAAATATGTAGCTTCACGTTCCGCTGAATAGCTCCTCTACTAACTACACTACCAACTGCCACAAAATTTAGCGAAGAGTAGGTAATTTAGTCCAAATCCAATCATCCATCCAACAGAAACAGCGTGCATGCTTGCATGATAAAACAGATTAATTTATACCCAGCAACACAAAAACGTGTCCTTAAGTCCAACAACAACACTCATCAATTATCGTGCCTCCAATATTGCAGACAGTTGTCAGAGTTGTCATTTAAAAAAATATATTTGATGATAATTTCTCCAGGATTTTTCAAAAACCGCTTGATTTTTTTCCAGGCATATTTTTTTAGAACCATTTCATTTAAATGAGGCATGTGACGGACGTTAAGTATCAGCCATCCCCAATAATTTACTGTAATTAAGAACGTTACTAATAAAAGTTTTATAGACGCATTCATCATACAAAACTCAAAAACTGAAAACAGAAAATAATATTATGAGCCTGCTGATGATACACAAGCAACGTGATGATATTTAAGTGCTACTTAGGTATGGAGGGTAAAGAGCCAATTGCATGCATAATGTAAAATGCAATGTCGCCATATCATTTTTTACTTTTTACACAAGTATTTACAGGTCCAATATTCAAATGAACTAGTAAGCAAACAGATTGATGATGATGGTTGTTGTGTTTTGTGATGGTGATAACAACCATAATATACATATACTTGAAAGGTATAGGTACACACATGTACACATATACGCGTCCAACATACAAATATACTTTTACCCGTTCAGACATTCTTCTTCAGTTGAAAAACAAACACCTGGGTGGTAATTAAATTCATCTATTCGAGCGACCCACCCACTACCACAATCTATCTCGGAATACAATCAACAGGAAAGTAAATTGAAAATTAGGGAATGAGACATGAAATGTTTGCTTATGGTGGTGAAACCTTATTGATCTTTTTCCCTTCTTTTTCTTTCCCTATATCTCTATATTCCTCACTTTACCATATTTATTGTTATTATGGCCGGCTTTTTGGTGAAGCTCTAGTCTTTAGTGGAGTGGAGTAATTATTATTATGAAAATCAAATGGTTTCTTTTTCTCTACCAACTTTATAATGCAAACATAAGAAGAAGAACAATAATAATAAGCATAATAATAATAATAATAATAAGTGAACATATACGAGGAAAACTGATCAGTTTTAATATTCTTGGGGTGTATTCGTCACAGGTTGCAAAATTCAATTCACTTTATACTTTGTTATTTTGAAGGATTCACCTGATAAAAAAAACATAAAACAATAGTATATCGTGTGGTTGACCAGCCAGCCGATTAATTTAATTTTGTTTTCTCTAAATTAATTTCATATTTGGGAAATTTTCACAACCGGATACCACCCACGTATGTCACGTATGTGTTTCTTATTACAGAAATCAATATATATTATTTTCAGCCTTTTATGTTACAACCCAAAGACCTGTTTAACTTTTACTTTAATACATTCAAATAAATACTTCAATCAAAAATAATTGGAATCCGAAAATGCCCGTTGAAAAAAATGCAATAAAAAAAGGTTTTTACAATTTACCATTTGAAAAAAGAGTTTTTTCCCTTAACAGTAGAAATGGCTTTGGGTATTGGTATTATGATGAGAAGCATTATCAAAATATGTTTATATGCATACTCTTGATATTTCAGGAAACAGCTTCCTAGCCATTTTATTATGTACCTTTTTTGGTTCTTTTCTTTTCGCTGCTTATCCTGGAAATCTCTGTGATATGCTGCTGATACTGGTGAAAATTATTTGATACGGTACCTTTTCGTTTGGATGTGTGTCCTCTTTGCAAGCAACTTTTAGAAATGTGCATCCATCCAAAAATGAATTGCAAAAGCACGCGTGCTAAATTCACATCACGAGAAGAAGCTCTCCAAAGTACCAAAACTGCTGTGTGTGTGGAGTTAGTCGCAAGCAAGCAAAGTAGCAGCTGCTGCTGCTGTAGAAGACGACTCTCTGGATTTTTGTAGCTTTTCTCCGCATGCAATATAATATGTATGTTTTACTGCATATTACTCAGAGAAACGATGAAATATCACAAGATAATCGAAAAGAAGCAGTCAACGAGGTGGAAAAAGTCAATATTGGGATAAACGGTTTCTCGTAAAGCCAAATGGGTTAGAGTATATATAAATTCCAATTGTAATTGGAATTTTGTGTGTGTATGTATGTGTAAGAGAATAGAACTCATCTTCTGCTTAGAAAAAAAGACTACTTTCCTCTCTCTCTCTCTCTCTCTCTCTCTCTCTTTGTACGAAATCGAGTGATGCAGTCAAGAATATCGGTGGCAAGGATGATACATAAAAGCGCAAAATAATTCGGTAAACAATGTATACTTAATGTTACAAGTATGTATGTATACATGCCTCTGTATATATCAAGTCCCCTATTGTTCCAACTTCACATGTTTATACGATAATAAATAAATAAATGTTCATTCACTGTACAAAAAAAACTCTCTTGAAGAGAAACACACAAAAATATGTCGTACATACACACAATCCAATCACCATGATCCTCATCATCACGTTTCCATTTACTCGGAAATACTAATACACATCAGTTAACTCACCGTCATCATCATCACAAGGGCGTAAGAGAAAACTATAAAGTACAAAACCATTTTTTATGATCATGGTGCTTTCACTTTTCAACAGCTTGTTCGCAAAGCCGAAGAAAAGGAAAATAAAAAGGGCACGACTACTGTAAAGAAGAAGAAACCTCTTCAAGTTGACAATGGCCTTTTCTTTCTCTCTTGTCGTCAACGTGATCAAAAGACATTTATTAGTGTGTCGTTGAAACTTTCTTCACACCAGCAGCAATAATAATAATAATAATAGCAGAGGCTGACAATAAAAAGAAGGAAAAGATGAGATTAACTAAATAAACCTTCGAAAAAAATAATTTTCAATACTATCAGCATCCCCTTTTCCCCTATCCAATTGTATATATTATGTACGTATTGAAGAATCATAATAATAATAATAATATTGCTGATAATACTGGTGAATAGATACACACGAGTGGATATAATGATGCGTAACTGATATACCTTTACAGCTACAAAAGTCCAGCTGGGGAGCACGAGTTTAGTTGGCACTCTATCATGTAATGTACTGCATTCTTTGAAATGAAATGCAAATAGCCGTTATACAAGTTTATAGCTTATATACATGTAACTTTTTTTATTATTATTCTGATTCTGGTATATATATATATACATATTTCAATTGTCATTGTGTTCTGTTCCAGAGACATTTATTTTTTGGTGTATGTGGTAGGTGATGGTGTGACAAATGATTTCCAAGAGACCATTTTAGCTACTCGACTAAGCACGGAAAACGGCAGAACGAGAGGGAACAAGAAGAGCCTTTTTTTTCTCCACAAGCTCTAATAATACAAATACATAACACGCGCTACTACTACCACTGCTGTATTCGAAAACCATATCACTTTTACATTTTTGTTCACTTTTCCTTTCACCACCACTATTCAATGGACTATATGTCAAGTGTGTATATAGATGGGTAGTATAATACATATAGAGTCGGTGTCACGTAACGACAATAAAAAGTCGCTACCAGTTCCATTAGCAACCACCACACTTACTTAGTTGATAATACAGTGTAATAACACCACAAGCCAAAATATATATACTTATACATATATGTATATACATATATGTATCTATATATATATAAAACAACCAATATTATTCTGTTTTTTCTTTTTTATTATTATATTGAGATAAATGAAACATGATATGGACAAAATGCAGTGGCTATTTTTTGTTACTCTTCTCTACAAAAAATTGTCCTGAAGAG
>JAHZNC010002326.1:0-12400 GCA_027744095.1 Zhuqinia jingwanae | reverse complement strand
GAGAATTACAGAAGAACAAAAATTCATATTTGTCGTGATTTTTATCATATCAAAAAGTATATATCAAAAAATTGGTAGATGATGGGCTCCATGTGAGCTCCATGTTATTAATATTATTGCGGAAATCTGTACAACGGCCAGTGACATAAGGTATACATTATATGCATGTACACATATATCTTGTCGAATTTGCTCGGTTTTAGTTGAATTTTGGTCAAAATATTTCAGAAAGAGAAAAATATTATGTACCTATCAAAAAATGGTTGGGAGTCATAATCTGAGATGGGGCGATTTTAGAAGAAGAAAAAACCCGTTCATTAGACACAGATACAGGCATACGATACGCGTCACAACTACCGCACGAGTATGCAATTTTTTTATTTCCGTAAAAATCAAAATAATATATTCCTTTTTTTCTTTTTTTTTTTCTTACAAAAAAAAATTCACAAAACCATATCATTTTCGATAATCTTTTGTCTTTTTTTCTACATCATAATGAACAGTTTAGCTATGCATGCATGCTCACCGCACATTCAAATACATAATATGTATTAAGATTTTTGCATACTATATTATGTATGTGCACACAAAAAATTTAAAAGCTTTTCATCTTCAATCTTCATCTTTCGTCATGGTTCTCCAAATAAGAAGCGGAGAGTGATTTTTTTTTAAACAAGACAAGATGCAAAACGTTCTTATGGTTATCTTAAAAAATCTCAAGTCGCTGCTGCTGCTGCTGGTGTGGTTGTTTGGTAATGGTGGTGGTGGGGATATAGTAGCGGTAAGTGTAGCAGTGGCTGCTCGACTGCCTCTGATATACTTCTCTTCTTCTTATGATGTGGTATAGTGTTTTTAAAATTGAATAAAAAAAATTGAAAATAAAAGATGAAAAGAGGCATCAGCGGGAGCTTTTGTTTTAAACAAAAAATTATCATTATGAAGAAGAAAAAAAATGCAAGTAGTTTCTTTTATGCAATTTATTATTTTTGCACATTATATATAGCTTTTATATTAGTTGCCCAGCCCATCATTAAAATCATCAGTGATTTTTTTTCTGTCTCTCTCTATCCTTCTTTTGTTTAATCAAGATAAGCTCTCCATTTAAATACACAAAGTGAATGAAATGAAAAAGAGGATGAGATGAAATGATACACAGTTTATTTTATTGCATAATTGCCCGTCAGCGCCACCATTAACGCAAGAAGCATATCAGCACATCAGAAGCAGCAGCAGCAGCAGCAGAAGAAAAAGAAGAAGCAATAACATCCTTACAAAGTTTCAAATGAAACACTTGCTGATTGAAATTGATTTAAAATACGAAGGTAAAACTTTTCTGCTGCTGATGATGATAATAATAATAATATGATCTTGATGATGATGATGCATTGTCGAGACGTAAACTTGAGCAGTTTGTTGTGTTTTTTTTTGTATTATGTAACGTTGAACGTTTAATGTATTTTCAAGGTAAGGCAAGGTAACTTCTTTTCCACCGCGGCCGCTGCCGTGCAAATTCATTAAATTTTTTAAATTCTGTGATGCTATATTTGTCTGCTGATTGTGATTATGAGTCGTCGTGGTCGTCGTCATCATCGTCATAAAAATCCATTTAGCTCACACACATACTTACAGCGGCAAAACGGCACAGCAAGCCACAATCAAAGCAGGTGTACTCAAAGGTAAAAAAAAATTGAAGATGCTTCTATGGTGATAATAATGCAAGGGTAAGTATTGTATTGTATGTGCATTGTAAAACAATCAGGTAGCCCATTCTGCTACTGCTGCCGCTGCCGCTTCTTTTCCATTTCATAGGCCAAGTCCATTAAAAATTTTACTTTGCATTATGAAGCGTGAAAACATTTTTTTTTTGCACAAAATAATTATTATGATGATGATAAGTTTCAATGAAAATGAGAATCCCATATACACCTATGTACTGCAATTTACATTTATTAGTGCAAATAAAAGTAAAGGTAAAAGAGTGCGAGTAGTACACAAATATATCCCATTCGGCAACACAAGTGTAGCATGTAATGTTTTCTTGATGAACTTGACGAGGACATTTGGACAAGCTAATGATAAGTATAGTGTGTGTAGTAGCATTAATATATATGTAATATATGGGTATAAAAATATTCATGACAGGTGACATGATATAATTATAGGAGTTTTGAGGTTCTTCTTAAAGACAATTCTGTGAGGATGTTAAAACAAAGAAGATAAATTTTATGCTAAAATGTTATAGACAGATAGATAATGTATAAAAATAGGCTTTCCAATAAAGGTTATATTTGCCTTGAAGGCATGTAATGGCTACATAAAAAAATTGTATGAATTATAATTTGTTCCAGCAAAATTGATTTATGCTATAATACAAGCACATGCCTTAGTAAAGTATTATTTTCTATCCGATACAACTAAAAGCAGGCATGTAAAAAAGTGCAGTTCCGCGGAGACGTTGGCACCGGGAAGATCGAGAATTTTTTTTGAAACTTTTTCCATGCATGACTAAAAGCCTTCATATCCTGCTACAGCAATTAAAAACTATTTCAGAAGCAAAATGTAAAAGTGAACGCCGAACTAACCCTAAAATGGGAAGATGAAAAAAATATAAACTAGGAAATCCTAAAAATAATTAAAGTAAAACTATTAGTATAACGATATTACAACATACCTAATCATCGTGATCTCAATCATCGCAAGTCGTAACTAAGCTCATGATGATCACACACTAAAAAAGTATTAAAACATGTGCGTGTTCCAAAATTACATCACAACAACCAAAATCAAACAAAACCGCTCGTCTTCTTTTACTTCTTCTTTGCTCAAGCGCCTATTATAGTAATCATCACCATCAGAGTAGTCAGTAGTTAGCTTAATCATCAAAATGACTAGCCAATAAAGAACAACCAACCAGAAAAAAACGCTAGTACAACAAACAACAAAAATGCAGTTGAGTCAAAGAAGAATGACCTTTTTCATTTATTGTGCATGCACACATACTGTAGTCACTTCGTGTGCCATACTGTTTCATAATGACTTTGCTAATTGTTTACATTATTGAAACAAAAAGGTTACAAACATTGCAATCAGTTTTTAGTACACAAAAAAATAATACAACAAACTACTCCCGTTCCGGTTTCCTCACAGTCGCAAAAAAAATAATCACCTAATCCCAGCAGTAGCATTAGCAGTGAGATCACATCATAATTCACATCATCAAGAAACATTTGTTTCATCACCGTGTGTTTTATGTAGCTTTCTAGAACAAAACTCAATTCATCATCATCTCCTCATCTCATCTCAAAAATCATTAGGCAGAAAATACAAACAGCAGCAGCAGCAGGAGCAGCGCAACGACCAACTGATGATGTGACAGGATCAACAGCAGCACAGGAGGAAGAAGGAAGATACAATTATTTATGTGTGTAGTATTTTATGCATTCATTGCATTTTTGTTTCATGATGATGATGTTGATGTAAAAAAAATTATATGGAACATCATCAAACAAATCTCAAACAAGTGTGAGTTCAATATATTATAATAAAATATATGTGAATGTGAATGAGGAGAAGAGAGGATGTTTATTGTTAGCTTACATATATTACCGGTAAAGCTCTCTCTCTCTCTTCTCTCTCTTGATGTAGAACGCAGACAGGAAGTTAAGTGATGTGATGACTCTCTATTATTGTATATACCTGCTCCTTTTTTTATGACGCTTCATTGCAAACAAGGCATTAAACTACATAATACATCGTAAAAAAATCATGTAACTAGGGAATGTAAGTATGCAACAAAACTACTATTAGAATAAAAGCTTAAACAAAAAAAAATTATACTGGCAAAAGTAGCATAACGCGATAAGAAAATAATAATAATATGCACATGTTACACATATTTTTTTGTGTGTGTGTGGTATGTTATCATGTGTCTGCCTGGTTGAAAGTGGAATGAAAAAAAAAAGAGTACACGCACCCACTTACAACTTATTACTTCCATACAAACAAACAACTTACCTACCTGATGTACATTTTTTTTTACAATATAATTTGAGTCGGAGAAAACAATGAAGCTAGTGAAAAATCTCATTATTATGCATAGTTGTTTGTGTGTAGTTTGTAGTTGTTCCAATAATAAGACTAATTGGTTGATTATTGTAAAAAGTGAGTGACACAAAAACAATTAGGAAGAACCAGTCATTTATCTCTGCATTCATTCCTCTCATGTCATTCAATGAGATGAAAATTAGGTGGTTGTGTAGTAGAACACACATATTATTATATCGACACGACGACGACATACCATGCATCATAGTTTTGTCTTTGTCGGTTTTGTTTTAAAAGATGAAGAAAAAAATATATACTGGCAAAGTAAAATATAAAAAAGTAAACCATTGCGGCGGGCGGATGTGATGCGGTAAAGGAAAAAAAGATGATCACGATGATGATGGTGGTGATTCATGTGGCAAAATAGCGACAAATGCCATAAAACCCCGTATGCTGTGAGTGTGTCTGTGTGCTCTCCTTTTCTTCCTAGATGTCCCCGGCAACTATCGTGATAATATCGTATCATAAATATATTATTCACCATCGTCACAAAACGATACGCAACCAAGGTACAATGGCATGTAAAAGTATAAAGTAGTACAAATGCAGCAGCAGCAGGTTAGATTTTGGGGTGTAAGGCTGAGGGCAATATGCGACAAGAAAATCTTTTAACTCAAAATACATCAAATGTCATGGTCATTTCTTTTTTAGAGATGAAATTTCTCATTTTTGTTGAAAAAATAAATTTTGTTGTGTCTTTTTTTAAATGTTGACTTTGTTTATGCCGCCGACGCCCGTGACATTTATTAAGTTGTATAACTATGTTAATAATTTTTAAACTGTTCTCGAGCCACCACCAGCACCGCCGCCACCACCTTGCTCTCCTCTGACTCACTCTATCTATATACCCATATTTATCAATTGAGACACCAAAAAAATAGTAAGATTTAAAAAAACAGTTAACACAGCCATACTCAATTTTCAAGTGATATAACGACCCATTTCCAAAAACAAGTGCACTTATACATACATAATATTCGTATAAAATATAATAGTGTACTAACATAGATCACAAAGCAGCTGGAGTGCGTTTATGAATGTTTATTGCCATTTTATGAAAGATTGTTATGTTATGACGAGCTGGGTGATTATGATGATGCATGATAGCCTCCTGTTCTTAGCAGCAGCATAATATAATGTAAGTATATAATACCCCATCGCGTCACAAAAACTTTAACCAAATATATTATTTTTTTTGCTAAGAATTATTAAATTTGAAAATAAAATTGTTGAAAAAAAATTACGCTGTTATATATGCATGTGCTATGATATGTGTCCCACAAAGTCTGTAATTTCATCACCGCCGCCTTGTACTGGTGCTGTTCCTACTGCAAGTAGTGTCGAGTGAGTTTCGGGCCGGGTATTTTGTATTTTTCCACGACACTTTTGAAACAGCAGCAGTACTATTTTTTTTACTACATGTGTTATTAATAATGTGTGGAAATTAATGACTTGCCATAACATACATACCACAGCACATACTAAAGGAGGACTATGAGTGGTCTCAAGGAATATGATTGATTTTCTTTTAAAGAAGAATTCCCCTTTCTCGTAAACAAGCCAACAATAATGCCAACCACCACTCACTCCAAAACTAAAAAGAAGAGTTAGTTAGTCCTATACTTTTTTTCTGGCAAAGTACAATCAAAAAGAGAAAGAGTTTTTTTTGTGTTGTTGTGACTCACTCACAAAACTCTGTTTCTCAGCTCAGCAAGCTTGTTTTACTACGAAAATACGTCTAGTTAGTTAAGTAGGAGTAAAGTGCCGTAAAGGTGGGCAAAAGGAGGAGCAGCCCACGCGATTCGTAACGTAACCAAAATAAAAATATCTTTCGGCAGTGTAATCAAATAAGCTATCCAAAAAAATATATTAATATGTATTGGTATATATGTATGTGCATTTAATATGCATGATGATCTTGAAATGGTATATTAAAATGTTAGAAAAAAGTACAGCTATAATATTACAATGTTCTATGAATACGATTATTATTTTAGAGATGATGATCATGAGTTTGAGAAGAGATTGTGAAGAGAATGTACGTGTTGATATTGTGGAGGTGGGAAAAAACGGTTAGCTCTAACGAACTTTTTCCTTCTCTTTTTTTTGTAAAGCAAGATTAAAATATTAGCCCTGATTTTTTAGATGAGAGAGGGAATAAAAGTATAACTGATCTGCAGAATGTCTGCTGGTTTATCTGGGGGAGATGAGATTTTTTTTGTATATTTCGGTGTTTTCCCGTTAGATGAGGATTGGATAGGAAATGGGAAGAGATTGCTTTGCTTGCTAAGCCAAAGATTTTGCCCTTGCATTTTTTTGCTCTACATATGTAACAACAAATACTACTGCTTTAGTTGAAGAAGATGAAAAAGGGTATCATGCGACGACTTGACTCGAATGTGCTGTGTGCAATGTATATAATTTAGCAAGTGAAATTATTGCTTTGATTTTATAGCCAACTTTTTTTTCTTCATGATGATGATATGAGGTCTAGGTCGTCCGTCGCCACTCGCCCCCATCAACTATACCAAACAAACTGTATTAAGAAGAAGGGCAGTGCATATACCATGATCACCGCTTTTAAGCAAAAGGAATATTATTATTATGCGTTACGTAAAAGAACGGATGTAAATGTTTTGGGTACCGTTTTATTCTTATTATCAGCATACTAATCTCGTGTAGCAAATAAGATATCTCAAACATGATCATCAAGAAGAAGAAAATATTGCAGATTGCAGAGTTTGCGAAAGAATGGTACTTGTTTTGTTTGAGAAGTGAGATCATCAGAATTCGTCAGAATTCTAAAATCCGCATCAAAAATCAAAAATATGCCAAAATAATTTTTTTTTGCCAAACACAAAACACAATATGCAATTTTATTACGGGATATTCCGATATCCATCATCCTATCGACATACCGTCATTTTCTGTGCAATCTTCAAAAAAAAAATCAAAATAATTTTTGGTGCATTTGTTATATCACCGCCTGTTTGTGTTGGATCACGAGTCATTGCCTTTCACAATCTACAATATGCATTACATACACGCATACACACAACACAATCACATCTCGTGTTTCAAAATGAATGTGATGATGATGACATGACTTATTTTATAACTTTTTATTATATGTACTATACAGTACGACGAAGGAACGGGTCCGTTTGTTTGTGCATTCATTTTTCATCTTTTTTTTGCTTGCACGCTGATTTGTATTCTGAATACTTTTTATTATTATTTGAGTTCCTGTTAACACACATTCAGCCCTGCAAATAAACCTAGTTTAAAAATGAAAACCCCAAACACCACACATATCAAATACACACAATGCATGTGCAAGTATATCATATGTACTTATACTTCAAGAAGAGTGAAAGATGTGTGCGTTTAGTTTAAATATTATTTGTTTATAATATGCCTTGCGTAACAAACACACAAGTTTATTTACAAATCAAAGGGGACGACTACCTATTATTCTGCATGGCTCAACGCACAAAAATGCAACGCTGCTGATGAATGGATTAGGATTCTGCTGATGATGATGTAACATGAAAAGTGAGTCTTTTTGCACATTTACACACTCATCAGCTTTTCCGGCCCATGTATGTAGGCGGGCACACCATATAGGTAGATGATTACTGATTGTGATTACTATACACAGTTGAATAGATAGAATAATAGTACTGGTGGATGGACGGTGGAATTTTTTTATTTTACAAAAATATGTATAAAAATTTTGATGTTCAAATGAAAACGAATTTTAAAAAAGAATAAAAAGTGTGTCATGCTGATTATATGAGAGAGATGAAGTTTGTTTGCTGAAATAACATCTACTTTAATTAAGCAAGCATGCTGCTAATGAGAATTGAAGTGTCAGGCACAGGTGAGATGATAATGAACAGGTCTATATTGTATAATTTATAATACTTGTGTCTGTCTGTTGTCTATGTTGTAATTTGAACAAAGGAAATAATAATCTTTGTTCTGAGATCAGTCCAAGCTCAGGTCACGCATGTATGAATCTTATCACTTAAAAACAATCACTTAAATTGAAATTAAAAATGTATGCATGCATTGATTTTTGTTTTGACACGTTTATCGTCATCATCATTGTCATCATCATTATTAATCTATTATGACTTTGTCCGTTGGTGGTAATGGTAAGTGATTTTGATTTTATGCAGATTAAAAAAAAGCTTTCATGGTTAATTTTTCATTTTGAAATATAAACCTTTTGCGTACACCATCAAAGTGAACTGAAAACTGAACTGTACATATCTATTATGTCAATGTTTCAGCTTACAGCAATACAATAACTGATATAATTTCAAAAGGAAGTTGTGGTATGGTATGCAAGCATTAAGGCAAGGGAATGATGTTGAAATGACAGTGTAAAAATGTACCACATTATCTCATCAGTTCATTACTACCATAATCCTCATCATCATTATCACTTTACTAATGAAATGAACTACACTTCATTTACAATAATGATATACCTACATAACTAACATACGTAATAAATTAATGCACGTAATCATCAGCCCTGAGAAAATGAAGACAAGACCTAAATAACATTTTTTTTCTTGTAACAACAATGCCAACAAAAACCAAACCGATACAGTATTATACATACCTATTATTATTACTACAAACTTGACAAAGTTATTTCAATGGGGAAAATGTGACAAAAAATTATAGAAATGATTTAACGCCATTTGATATTAAAATCAAGATCACAAAATTCAAAGTTCCTGGAGATAAAACAAGCATCAGTGAGAAGCAGTAAGGACATAAAATTCAGTACATAATTCCACCTGCACTTGATTGACTGGAGCATTCTTAAAAACTTGAGTGAATTTCTTTTTTAAAGTAGGTATGTGTACCCATTTGTATACCCCACCCTCTCAATTGTTTTGCATAATATGGATAATTCACGTTGATGATTTATTTTCCTCAAATGCAATGTAATTTATTACTGTAATGTAATCTGCCATATAAACATGCATAATAAGCAGCATTTCTATAGACAGTTTTTTGAAGTAGTATGCATAATAACAGCAAGTATAAGCTTTGTATTCAGACACGGACAATTTCGCTTTTGATAAAACGGCAATTTATTTATGGATATGAATGAATCTCCAGCAAAAAAAACGCGAATGCGTGAAGAAGAAAAAATAGTTGGAAGATGGAACAAGCCCATGTTTTTTAGACTTTGTTTCCTCCTCACCAGCAAGGACAATTGAATAGAAAAAAAGAAACATGTTCAACATTTTTTCGTTTCCTGTTTTTGGCTACTAAAATAGCTTACAACACAACACTGACCTATATTTTCTTGTGTGCTTTCATTTTCTTGTGAGAGACTATGTTGGGTATTATTATATATGCTTTTGTGTGAAAGCCATTTTAAAGTTTTTTTTTATATGGAAAATATTTCCAAAACACTTTCCTTTCTTTCTCCCTATCTGCACACTTATTATTATACTTTACACATTATTACTTTTCATGATAAAAACCTTATTTATCATATTATTACCCTTGTTTGCACTAAGTAATTCTTTGGCAAGTATCCCATATCATTCATTTTTTTGGGGGGATACACAAATCTAGTTCAGTCCAGAGTCTAGTCACAAGACGCGTCTCAAAAAAGTACCCATTTTTTATATAAATTTTTATACATAAGTCCTCTGCAACCAAAAAAATTAATGTAGAAAAAAATCAATGGAATTTTTCTTTGTTTCATTGGTTCACCTGATTTCTGATTTGTCTGAAGTGAAAGGTAAAAAAGTTTGCGTCAGAAAAATCATCAAAATGATGATGTTGAAACTCTTCCGAATATTTTTTTCCAAACAAGATCATCAAATCATTATTATAATTTACTTCCGATGTTTAGTAATTACGATTCGAATGTAACTGCGTACAACAAATCATTATTATTGTTATCGTTATCATCATTATTACTTTTTTTGTGTCGGTCTCGGTGGCATTGCCCGAATGAATGAATATTATAATATGCCTACATACATACCTATCTAGTATCTAGGTACGCACCAAAAAATGAAATCTGCTATCCATCCATCCAGCTGAGGGGAGAGATGAATGGACTTTGATGTTAAAGATGATGAACGATAACCATTTTGTTTGAAGTTGTGTTTAACAACAACAAAAAAAACTACAAAAATGCTCGGCGCACCCTGGTACAATTTCAAAATACAAACAAAATTGCCACCATATAGAATACCTATTTGGTACCTATGTGCCTCGGAACAAGGGGAAAAATAAACGTAATAATGAGAATAATAGTAAATACGTCTGGCAGTGCATTTTTCGTTGTGCAATATGACGATTTTGATGATAATGAACATCATCATCAACATAATCAGCTATTTTGCTCGTCGTCGTCATCATCATCGCGTCTTGTTGTTGTTCTTGTTGAATGGAATGACTCTTGACGGCGGTGATGATTATCCACTTGACTTGAAATTAGTAGGAGAAGAAGCCGGTATAAAGCCAGCAGCTTAAAAAAAATCAAGAAGGGCTTTAACCTAAAAATTACCACTAATAATAAAAAATCTTAAATCAGCAGAACAAACAACATATCACACACACAACAGAGAGCTTCCATTTAAATGCAGAAAGGTATTGATTAGACTGACAACTTCAAACAGGCAGGAATCGTATGCTTGACATGGCTTACCTTAGTACGTACAATGTTCAATACCGTGATTTTTTTAACAAGTTAGGTCAGCTACTCTTTATATTTATGGATACTTGACTTAGTTCAGTAATATGATATTCAAAATCGCTAAACTTACTTCGTTTTCAATACTCTTTCATTTTTAAACAGTGGATGCCTCAACTGGGTTCAGTGTAACACAATAATTCAAACAGGAATTTGTAAAACGGCGTAGTACTCTGTTTTTTCAAATTATTTCAGTTTTCATTCATGTAATTCCCAAAATCATGGCGCAGCCATTCATCCATAATAAATGGAATGGGTTGAAGAGCAGGTACTAATTTCTATTTTTTTCCCGATTCTCATCTATTTTACTTGTTAGTCTGCTGAATTTTGTTTGTAGATAAAAGGACCAACCCCGTGAATCCAGCAGCAGCAGACTTGTTTTGTCATCATCATCAACAACATCCTCATCTTTTTTTGTACTTTTTGTTGAGTAAACTTAGTTAAAAGAGTTGACTAGAGTAAGTGAATACGTATAAGTATGTATATTATTGAATGGTAATTCACCATCAGCGTCTCAAATGAAGAAACGTGATCATATGGACAAGGATTATTATGTAAAAACGAAAACGACTCACGACAAAACAAAAGAGCAAGTTTTTAGTTTTTAGTGTTGACTTGCATTTTTTCCTTCTTCTTCGTCGCTGTTGTTGTTGTGCATACCATATAACAAAATCTTTACAAACAGGAAGGATTTTTTTTGTCAAAAAAGACTAAATGCATTTTTTTGCGTTACGTAAGAAAACGTGAATACACAAACCAGAAGAATTAGCTGGTTTTTAACGAAAAAAAATGCAGAATAGAATAACAAAAAAATAAATAAGGAACAGCAAAACGAGATAAAGAGATTTAAAAAAAACTGTTTTTTTTTCAAACAAAATCTTACGTTCTTATTATTTTTTACCCTTTTGGCTTATAATGAGTTACAATGTTTTGTTTGTATGTTGTATAAGCTGCATAAAATGTATATGGTGATATAGTTGCAGTAAAACTGTTTTTTAATGTCATTCTACTTGACTAGATGGCTATTCTTTCCCAATTTACTATATGCTTTTCATAATAGTAATATCCAGACAAATGGCTTGTAATTCAAGTAGAATGAGAATGATACACATCTCCTCGGATTTTTAATAAATAAATATATACAATGTTTTCAGCACAACATACAAACATACACCTAGTTACCAAATAAGCTGGACCCCTGAGCCAAAAAGTCAACTTTTTTCATTTATTTCCATGGATATATATTTGTATATGGCCAAATAAGATGAGATTTAAAGAAAAAAGATTTTGGCTTAGAAACAGCAGAAGTTTTGAGATGCAAAAAGATGAAAAAAGTTTTTTTTAGCGAAAATTATTTTTTCTTTATCTTTTCTGTATGATCAAAAGAGGCGTAAATAAGGAGTAATAATGGCAATACAACTCACTATTTCACTTGACATGCATAAAAAATATATTGTATGGCAGTAGTGTAGTAGGAGCAGAAAAATGTAAGTAGAGCACTTATATAGGTATATAAATACACAATATTAAGCGCTACATTGTTAAATAGAATTG
>JAHZNC010002325.1:0-11205 GCA_027744095.1 Zhuqinia jingwanae | reverse complement strand
AAATTGTCACCACGGAGGGCTGTAAAAGTGAACAAACAAAAGACGAAAAGGCAATTAAGCTTCCAACCATCCGCATCCCACATATATATATACATATCTAAGGTCACATTATGTTCATACAATACATGCATACATGTTATATTATACAAACTATATACAAAAAAACAAACTCTTAGAAATTTACGAAACAAATCGTGTCTAAAACAATTATTGTGTACATAGTAGACATACATACACCCATTTACAATAGCTTACCGTGCATATATACAATGCAACATCTTTTTCTAATGGAAAATGTATTTCATTAATCAAAATAAAATCTTTTTTTGTTCCATAATATATGTACCTATGTATGAACATGTCTATATATACGGCGTACTGAAAAGAAAAATAAATAAATGCGTTATTTGTTTTTTTCCTTTCCTCTCTAAAGTCTACGGGGGAAGGGGTATACACTATTGCCACTATTGCTATTATAATACAGCAATTCGTATTTTAAAATGGAAATCTTGAAAGTAAATTGCGTGCGTGAAACATGGTTTGCTTTGCTTTATTTGAGCTGCTATAGTAAATTCATCTACCTATTTTGGTTGTTTTGCAAGTGAGAGCTTGAGAAATGATGCAAATCTCGTTAGCTTGTTTTATTGGTACGACAAAGAGAGGAAGAGAGAGAGAGAGAGAGAGAGAGGAAGATGGAGAAATGGAGAAACTAATAATACGGAAGGAAAAGATTTATCTTGCGTTAACTGCATTAAGGCACACACACACATACACACACTAGTATTTACAGCAGCAGCGCAGCAACACATTGAGCACCAATGTATTTGCATGATTACTCAACATTAAAATTACATAATATCCGTATGGAATATCCGTATATAAGCTAGCCATTGTACTATAAGGTAGCTCAATGTAACTGGCTAATCTGTAACAAAAAACATTGTAGCTTTTAATAATTCCACATCATGCATATACATGCCCCATTGTTTCTTGTTCCCTCACAAAAAAAATCCGTTTCACTGCACCTGACACCCATATACCAGTGGATATTTTAGGTATGCATGCATTCTTGTTTGTGCCTGTTTTGCCTGCGGAAGTATTTTGTAGGAGGAAAACCTCAATCTTTTTTAGCTTGTTTGTGTACGTTTAGTAGTTCCGCTAGTAGAATGCATAATTGACAATGAGCCGCTCACTAATTCTCCAATGTGATATAACCAGGTACCCACCAAAACTCACGCTTTGCTTTCTTTTTTACTTCCTCTCTCTCTCTCTCTCTTTCTCTGCCTGTCTCCTCTAGACAAATCCATTAACAATTAATGCTGATGGGGTACCCAACGGCGCGAAGAAGTATCCATCACAAGGCAACAAACATACAAGGGAAAAAAGAGAGAGAGGAGGGTGTCTGTTGTGTGTAGGTGTGTGTGTGTGTATGCAAAAGTGAGCAAGTTTAAATACCTACCACCACCATCACCATTAAGCAGTGATCTGGTGTAAGAAGGTTATCACTATATCACTTGCAGACTTGCTACGACAAGAGAGAGAAAAAAATATTACAAACTTTGTGTTGTTGGATGGAAAAGAAGCGGAAAAGATTTACGTTAGTCAATCGTGCCCTCGTGGAAGGAAAATCAGGCTCAAAAATACTTACAAGAGGGCAAAAACGACTCTCCATCGTTTCTTCCTCTTGCATGCGTGATTTCCTCACAACTCATTTAATATTCTCCTTATGTCGATATTTTGCTCCTTTTGTGCAGTTTTGTTGTACTACTTCTACCAATCTCTGCCCTCTTCGGTATGTCTCTTCTTTTCCGGTTTGTCTCTTCTGGAAAGATTCAAAAGACAGATATTCGTGCGAGAAGAAGGAACAAGAGTTTTAAAAAAGGGAGAGAGGGAGGGATGAATGAATAAAAAGAATATTATAAAATCTAGCTTAAAAGTTCACCTTGGCCTCTTCTCACACTTGTGTAGTTTACCTCTTGTTCATCCTGATGCATATAAAGGAAAGGAATGCAAACTAACCGGAAAAGGAAGCAACGTTAAGAATATGAGACCTGGCTCCGCTTCCCACCTCATACAACACACGTTCTATTATTTTTTAAAGAAGAAGAAATGTAGTAAGATTCATAAATTTTATTCCCCAAAAAGAAAGGCCAAAAAGAAAGAAGAAGACGAAGAAGGAGTAAATGGAGAGAAAGAAAAGGAATCTTTCTTGCACAACACCGACACACACACACACACACTCACATATCTTATGTTATTAGAGATTCATCAGTATTCACAGCTACGAGCCAAAGATTTTCCTCTCGTATTCTTTCCAACAACGGAGATGTATAATTTTACTTACTTAATTCGAATTCCCTTTTTCCTTCCAACTTCTTAACTAGCATGATGGTGATATTGGCAAAAATAAAAGTTGTCTTTTGAAGTAAGCTGCGTACTAGTTTCTTCATCTTTGTTCTTTCCTCTTCTTTATTGCAATGGTTTGAATGTCTGTTTTGCACGCATCTCTCTTTTTCTCATTATTCTTTTAAAACATCATTTTTGGTATGTATACACAAATATATACCATTTTTTTGTACACAAGTCAGGATATTCTCTTATTATCACTGCCAGAGTATTTAATATACTATCTTGCATTTATATGCTTGTATATTATGAATATGAAAATTAATCAAGTTAGTAAAGAGGAGAAAATCAGAGAAAAAATTTTGTCGGGGATGAATTAGTCCATCCATCCAGTGAATTCAAACGATTACATTTCATTCTACACATGCAACTTTTCTCTCTCCTTCTCTACAATGAACTACGTTGTACCTTCAAAAGGAACAGAAATGAACTCCAGTGAATTCAAACGATTACATTTCATTCTACACATGCAACTTTTCTCTCTCCTTCTCTACAATGAACTACGTTGTACCTTCAAAAGGAACAAAAATGAACTTTTCCCTTTTGCAAAAAAAATTTTTTTTACCAGTGTGTGAAAACTTTTCTTTGTCAGTTTTTGAATAAAAAAAGTTCATTTTTTTGTGTGGTATTTTATATGACATATCTAACGAAAAATTGCTTTTTTCCTTCGATGAACTTGAAAATTTGACTTTTATGACTTGATCCCCTGATGATAGAAAAAATAACTCTCAAAATGGCTATAATATCAAGGTAACTAGCAGTGCACTCACTCAACTTGATCCCATTATTCTCCAACCTGCGGGGTACAAAAAACTCAAATAGAGGAGAACTGGGGAAAAAAGTTTTGTGATCGAGCAATAATTTATGTATGCTTATTCTATGCGTGGATATTCCTTCGTATGCCTCCAAGTTTACATTCAATTTTATCTTTCTCTTATCGCTACCATTTTGAAAAGTTTGGAATGGAATACTTATTAAGAAAGAATTCAGATTTCAATAATTTTTGAAAAAAAATCAACGCAAGAACAAAAGAACATTTTTACTACTCATCACATTTAAAACATACATACCTGCCATATGCATATTTTCTACAGCAGATGCGCGATTCATGTCTATTTTAGCATGTTCGTCTTATGCCATGCTGGTATTTTTCATTCTCGATGGGAATAATAATAATAATAATAATATTACGTTAACATTCACTCTCGTTTAAACGGTACTTGCTTTTACTATTCAATGAAAAGAAAAGGTTGGCTGAATGGAACATTTGACTAATGGTTTGATTTTGCAACACAAGTTGCAATTTCAAGAAAGTTTGATTATGAATGACAAACTTTAATGGTTTCTTAAATTAATTTATTCCTGTTGTTGTCATCTACAAGTTTAACCTTTTATTTTTATTTTATTTTTCTCAAAACCGCAAGAGAAAAAGTTTTTTTTGCACTTAAAAATTAATAGGACACCCAGTAGCAAATGTGAGACCGCACCAAAGTCAAAAGTTTTCAGTTTTTTTGTATTCCATCCATCTGTAACGCATTAGTACTTTATTCCAAAAAATATAATAGTTATAAAAAAACTCAACATGTAGTACTACTACTGGTACCAGTGCAAGTCTGTCTAAAAAAAATGGAACCAAGTTTCAAGTTCCTATGCCTATGGTGCCGCTAATTGGATTGTGTTGTTGAGAATATCTTCCTCCACCAGTTTGTCATGCACCCCAGACCAGACCATTGAACAAAGTGCGGCCAACAACGTTGTGCAGCGTTATATTTTTTCAACACATCTCTACAAAATATTTTTCTCTTGTGCATTTCTCCGACTGCCTTTTTGTAGGAGCGGACGACATTATTACTAAATGACATTACAAAGCATAAGAATAAAAAGTAAGTACATACTTTGTGAAAGATAACACCTACTACACATTCCGTATATATTATAGGGGGACAGGGTCACCTACTACTACTCAAACAATAACAATGTTACTCTAGGAACAGTGGCAATAATAATAATAATTTTGTTACAGTAATTATGCACTTACGGCAGCAATAGGCTCTCCTATAGACGCTTCAGTCGTTATGCGATGAAGAAATTCCTCGTACTTTTCCAGTGCTGCTAGTCGAGATAATAAGGCTGCTAGAAGTTGTGAAACCTGTTCCCGCACCTGTACACCCGTTTGTATTGTAAAATACAAAAAAAAAGGTGATAGGAGACAAAAAAATGTTACCTTGAATTTAGTCCCAAAACTCTCACACCATTGCAGTCCTATATAGCTACTCTCATTATTACTATGAAACTTTGCATAAGCACAATACACAGGTTTAAAAAATCAGAATTACACTCCGAAATTCACATACATACAGAAATTTTTGCAAACAAAAGACAATTATTGTTGTGTTGAAAGAACAATTCTTTGGATGCACTTTTTCTATTCTAGTTATCATTTATTCCTTTCACGTAACTAATATTATTTAAAGTTCACTTTAAACCCGTTCTGTATACGAAGCAATTGAATTTGCCCATTAAATTGGGATAAAAAAAGGTAACATTGTAACAGCTTTTTAGATTATACTTTTAACTACTTATGGCGTAAAATGGTAAACAAGAAGCTCGGGAAAGTGGTTAAAAAGAAATAATGTAAGCAGAGAAAGCACGTACAGGCAATATGGCTGCTAGAAAGCATATATATAAACAATGTTGCATACTTTCTTCATAGCATATTTTCGCTTCTCTCTGTAACATTTGTGCAAGGATTTTCACTTTACTTTCTGAAAGTATCGTTATTATGGTAGTAATACGAGCGGTATTAAAGGGCAAAGTTAATAGAATTGTATGGCGTTCTTTTTTAACTTTTTTTTTCTGCAGTTCGACAGAGATATTAACACGGACATATGCTGGATGTCCCCATTAGCGAAATATGTTACATTTTTATTGTTATAAGCTTCTCAGCGGAATATAACAAAACACAGATATGAATGGCGGTAGTTTTAGTATATATAAGCTTGAAAAAATGCATAGCCGCAGGTTCTAAAGAAAATTCTTTTGTCTTTCTTTAGTTGTTATTATGAGAAATGTGTGCAGCCTTTACC
Organism: Zhuqinia jingwanae; assembly: GCA_027744095.1. NCBI lineage: Eukaryota > Metazoa > Arthropoda > Collembola > Entomobryomorpha > Paronellidae > Zhuqinia > Zhuqinia jingwanae. Next base: position 5,713 of record JAHZNC010002325.1, on the reverse strand, counting down.
TCCTCGTCTGTTTCCACACATTTGTGTGCCAGAATGCGAACATGTGCCATCATCCGATCATCTCGAAAGTCGTAGGGATACAGCTCGGTCCATGGACGGACTAACTTTACCAGAAGTGGGATCACATTTAATGGTAGGTCGATATCGTCCTGACAAAGAAAGTAAAACAATAAAATTATTATATTACTATTATTATTATTATCATTACTTTTTGCTTGTATACTTTTTTTGCCCGCGCCACTACGACTACTAAATGTGTACAATATTATTTTTCATAAATGTTCTGACCTCATTTCATATGATATAGGGTCTGGTTATGGATGTGATGACGAAATTATGTGCATGTGAATAGAATAGAGTGTCTGTTGGTCTGCTGGTACGTGTGTAAAGAATGTAACATAATAATATACATAGGTATAATATTATATTATTCATAGCTTTTAAGCAGGAGACTGCATGGTGTGTCGACAAAAGAAGTAAAAATGTGTATAGGAAGCAATAAGTGGTGAAGGGTCGAGCCTAGAAAATTTAAAACTGTTGCCTGCTCTAAGTATACCCCGAATTATGGATAGGAAATGAAAACCATGTCACACATAACACTGCAAAGTATATACGCATTTGCTTGAGCTTTTTAGTATTATTATTATTATTCATGCCATTGGTGTGGCGGGTTCTCGGATCGGGTCCACAATTTTAGTGGCCACAACTACCCCACACCACAAGTCTTCGCACCCCAACTCAGTAGAGACCACAATTACTGAAGACCACAACTTTTTTAAATACAACATTTATACATAAAATATTAAATACTATTTACAATTTAAACTCACAAATCACGTTCATTGTTTTAAGCTACTAGTTTTAAAACATAAAAGTGGAGCATGGAAAAAATGCAAAATAGTTTCTTTCATACATGGCATTTGGACATTATCTCAAAATTAAATTTTTTAACAGAACAATACTGAAGTGCAAAATGTAACTTGTTTGCATATAAATGTAGATTATTGTTTAGTTAAAGACGTGAACATAAGAAATTTAAAAAATATACAAAAATCAAGTTGTTGCTATTTAATACTTTATATGTATGTATGCAGCTTTCATATTTGTGATGTTAAATAAAGTTAGTAGAATTTGTATTTAAAAAAGTTGTGGTCGTCTGTAATTGTGGTCGCCACTGAGTTGTGGCCTCCAACCGTTGGGGTACGAAGAGTTGTGGTGTGGGGTAGGTGTGGCCGTTAAAATTTTGTGTCCGGATCCGGACACGGGTGTGGAGCACTTGCTGCATTTGTATAGCCCGAATTATTAATGCACCCGCTGAGAAGTTGAATTGATGTGCTTGGTTTATTACGCCATTTTATTTCGCATTCGTCATCATGGTGGTGGTAGTTAGCTTTCATATTTGTGATGTTAAATAAAGTTAGTAGAATTTGTATTTAAAAAAGTTGTGGTCGTCTGTAATTGTGGTCGTTACTGAGTTGTGGCCTCCAACCGTTGGGATACGAAGAGTTGTGGTGTGGCCGCTAAAATTGTGGTCCAGATCCGGACACGGGTGTGGCGCACTTGCTGCATTTGTATAGCCCGAATTATTAATGCACCCGCTGAGAAGTTGAATTGATGTGCTTGGTTTATTACGCCATTTTATTTCGCATTCGTCATCATGGTGGTGGTAGTAGTGGTGGTGGTATGATGTGGCGTGTATTATATTGCAAAGCTATCAAAACTTTTCATTATGCCCTTTATCTTCGTAATAATAATAATAACATCACTGGGATTACTTACTACTACACGTTATATGTACATAATATATGATCGCAGCGGAAATGCAAAAAATTTCTGGCTCAAGTGGATTGTAATATTGAGCAAAATCATCAATGTAATATTATGCAAAGTAAGAAAAAGCTACTACCTTCATCTCTCTCTCTATCATAACAAGCCATACAAGGACACACAAACATACATTTTTTTCATGTGTGTGTGTGTGTGTGTTGCGGAATGATTTTGTGGAACACCGAAAGTTTGCTGTCAGAGTAGCCCGAAAATGGGGAACAAAATTATTACTAGAAGGCGAGTCAATGTGGTTAGAGTATGTGACTTCATCATGATGAGCTACTGCTGTGTTACGATCCTACTCCCACACTACTACTATCCGCCAAGACCAACTACTATACCAACAAGATCAGAGAAAGTAATCTGGCATTCATTCTCCATCATTCATCATCATCTCATCACACCATATAGACATATTCTCTCGCTTTTCTCATTCATTACAGCCGTCTTGTCATGCGAGGCTGATGGGCATGCATCCCATCTCAAACGTCTAAATATAAAGCAAACACACACCACACACGTCTTATTGTTATCGCGTCCATATCACACGTTTCCGGCCAAAAAATTTTTATCACAAGCGAATAAAGTATTTTTTTTCTCTCTCTCTCTCTCTCTGATGCAATACTGTAAAATTCATCCGCTCCCTCGATACACTGTATGGCTGTCACGTCATTCGATGCGTCGCGTCGTCGGCAACAACTGGTGTGATTTTAGGTAAAAACCAACTGTCTATATATGTCTACGTGATGTGTTTTACTCACTTACACACTTTTGTGATACCACTAACAAACATATACTTACATCACGGCTACACCCAGTCCACACTGATTGCGATTGTGAGGATAAAAAGAAAGCACGTTATCAAGATACTAGAATGAACAGCAAGCCATAAGTACCTATCTAAGTAAGGATATCTAGTATACCTATGTAAGTAGTATTCCAAGGGAAAGGCTTGATGATGTCGATTACATTGTGATAGCCTGGTGATTAGGTTGGTATTGTTGATGATGATGGTGTTTATACATGTCTACATAACTGTAATAATACATTCCATGAAAATCCTTCTCCAACGCTGATTTCCTTCAAAATATGATTATTCCGTTGTATGGACTCTCGACTCTCTTGAAGAAAAGATACTCTCCCTCTCTCTTGCGACGTAAAAGCAAGAATAACATGTTGATAATCCGTAAGATCTTTCTTTGTGGAGTATGGCAACAACATTTTTTGTGAAATATCTTTCTTCCCACACCACCATCATCATCATCCTTAACAATATCATAAAAGAGCTTTCATTCACCTATTACGTGCTGTCATACCACTTCTAACAAATAATATGTCAATGTATACCACCACCACCACTGTACGATCAAGTAACTTGGTAGAATTATCCCTTTGAAATTTATTTGCATAATCATCATCATCATCATCATCATCATTGTCGTTATCCTGAGAGTAACGTTATTTCATTTGTGATTCTTTGTCGTGCCGAGTAAGATTCGACAGCATCCATGGTGGTACAATTGAATTGTGTAATTTTCTCTTTCAGCCAGTATATATATAGTAGTCGTTGTGGGACAAAGAAGGATACATGCTCACAAAAGAAATCCTGACAGTCAATGCCACAAACATGTTTGTTGTAACCACAGGTTTTTTATGATTTCTAGGCCACAAACCAACACCATTTCATGAGATAATCCATTCTCCAATATGATGATTGCATTTTGTACTGAATACATTATTCTACATATTGCTACTGTCCATAATATGAAAACACGTGCTATAACAATAATAATAATATTTTTGCATCTTGTGAACCATCATCTGGGAAATAATAATAATAGTAAAAATATGTTTTTTTTTGTGATTCTCCTGTCTCATGTCATATCACACCACTCCACAAAACCATGCGGTAGGCGTTTTCCGACACCACACAAAACCATGTCATAACAATAAACGAAGAAGGAGCAACTTTTTCCTGAGGTGTATATGCTATAGAGCATGTATAAATTTTCATATAACATACAACTCGTTTCCACACATGCTTCCGCAAAAAATTAGAATCGATTTACAGCTTGCTATTACCAAAGCAAAGAAAGAAGAGCTCCCTATATGATGTCTGTATGGTTGTGATTGTTGCGACTTTTTTCTATTAAAAAAATAGAAAGATTTTCCTGTTACCTCTCTCTCTCTCGTTCTCCTCACGAGATTTTCAGCTCACAAAAAGTTACACACGCTTTTACCACCGACCGACAATAAGGCAATAACTAAGGGCTTTATTCACGTATTCATACATGTAAAAGGAGTAATAATGGTAATAGGCGCATAATACCTTATACATACACACACATACGCGCAAATAGGGAAGGCATAAGAAAAAGACATTACTTTAAATCATACAAGAAAATCGTGTCATTTTCTTCCGTTTTCTACAAAGTGCAATTCTCTAATGTTCCAGCCTGCCCGTGCTCCTCTTTCTTTTCTGCCTTCATTGTATATTCATTCCCTATTGTATTGTAAATGATTTACAAAAAGGAGCATCCGCAAAAGCCTGTCATTCTTTTCCCCTTTTTGCATACAATATACATACATACACACACACACACGCACACTCATCTACGTTTCATAGTTTCCCGTACATGTGTGTATCTCTGTGTATATAATACCTATGCGTATGTATATGTCGTATTGTTCAAAATAATAATTCCACTATGATTGCAGTATTATTCATGCTTCTACTTTTCTACATGGATCTTTCTATAGAATTATTACTATTATTATTTTACTTTTTATACATGTTATTATTATTATTATTCCAGGAAAGATGTGTTGTGTGCAAGTTGTGTCGCATTGAGAAAAAAAAATACAGGAAAAATCGGTTTATGAATAGTCCTACTGAGCTATATTTAGCTAGCCGCAGAGACAGGGAGCTCTTCCACACAAAACACATTGGTACTCATCCGCATACTTGGAATACCTAGTAAGTACATTAAAGCAGGACGATGAGAGTAGTATGAGAGTATAGAGCAAAGCAGCCAGGCTCCTCTTTTTCTGTCTCCTTCACACACACACACACACACACACACACACACACACAAGCAAGAAAACAGGCAGCTCCATCAGACAAAAGTGAGATAATGAGATTATTATGAAATGTGGAAGCCTTGTAGTCTCACAGATATTACGGACTATTAAATGATAAATGAATGACAATGGAATAAGAAGTGGAGTAATAATCATCATAACTACTATGTCATCATCATCCCCATGATCGTCAAATATATAAATAATGATTTTAGATTTAGTCTTGTACATGTACAAAATTTAAAACGAGTCTGTTGCATATATCGGCCTTCTTTTTTTCTGTGTCCTTTTCGACCCATTTTCGATGATGATCTAGCAAAAATGGGGAGATTTTACAGAAAAAAGATGATAATGCTGACGATGAAGACCTTTAGCATATTTTTCGTGAAAAGAGTGATAAAGGACTGGTTTGGGAATTGAGTGGGTGGTGGTGAAGTGAGAGAAGGAAGATGAGGGGAAAATGTTGAAATCCATTATTTTCACATTTTCCAGCTGGAAATTTAGTAGTAGTGGACGAAATCTCCATACTGAGTGAGATGTATAGGTAGTTGAGTAGAAAAATCACATATTTTCACCAACTTTTGTCACACAAATCTAACTTGTATTTTACTTTACTACAACTACCAAACTAAACCTAGTCGGGCTTTCGTGTTACCAGATGATCATGATGATGATGGTCACGACAATGATGATGATTACGCGGTAGTTTTAAACGATATAGCTTTAAATGTATAGGCCTTTGTGATTGCCTCTCTAATCTCGCTTTGACAGCTTTCTGCTGCTCCGGCTTAATACTTTTTGTACG
>JAHZNC010002324.1:0-10126 GCA_027744095.1 Zhuqinia jingwanae | reverse complement strand
GCTGAGTTTCCTTTAAAGCTAGTCAGAAGAGCTGAAACCATGCGTTGCCTTGTTTTTGGTCTGGCATCTATTTTGCTTGTGATTCGTGTAAAGTAAATATGGAACATATATTAATATAAAATATAAATATAGGAATTTATATACGCGTCGGCGACAGAAGACCAATAACCAAGTCGCTTGGTATTTTCACCACGACGAGATCATGTCACCAGACAAGACCCTCGGTCTATATCATATCTCTAGCATCTCGCAAAACATCTCTTCTTGAATATCCAGAGGCATATTACTAGGCAGGCCACCTCCGGAAGTGTTATCGCATTGGACAAAAATTCTTTCCTCCCTGCAAAAACTTTTATGGCCAGAGTACATAGTTCTTTTCTTTATTGATCAGCAAGTAGGACCCCCTTGAGCTTGTGTTGTCTGGCGACTTTCAGGCGCCACTCTTGGAGGATCGTTTTCCTCCTCCTCTCCTCTCGTTTTGCGGAGACTAATGAAATGTGTGGCCAACATCAAGTCTGCAAAAATGCATTGTGCAAAAGTGCAAACTTATCTATAGTACATGCTTATATATGTAGTGCAAGTTTATGTATATCTACATATGTATATGTTAGGTTGTTGTAGGTGTATATTGCATTGCATGTTGCATGAATGCGATATGCGAGTGGAAAAGTGGAAAAGTGGAAATATATAGACGATTTAAGTGTTTTGGGGCCATATGATACTTTGGAGAACAGCGAATGCTATGTTATATGTTTCTTTATTCCTTTCCATTTCTTTGTTTCCATACAAGAGCTTTTGGGCGTGTATTTTAATAGCCAACTTTCTAATTCCTTACAAAAAATGGGCTGCACAACTTACAAAAGTGTTATAGATGGAGTACAATGTGAAGGGATTATATTGTTTGTTGCCCATTGTAGAGCAGTCAACTCAAAAGTGCTCGCTGAATGTGCCTATCAGGTGCTTTAAGGTGACCGAGTCCATGGACATAGAGACGCCTTTGGCGGATCCGACGGGTAAATGCCCTAAAATTTATGCATTCCACTTTCTACACGTTCCACTGACTACAAATGTGAACATGTGGTTATGGTATTACTAGGCATAATAAAAATAAAAAAGTCAAGTCCAATATGCGTCGTTTTCGTCTACGTTTCCCATGGAGTATTTGTTGTTTTATGATGATGACGATAAGAAGTCATGTAGTCCTGGTTTATGCTGGTATGTACCTGCCATTTTGTTATGTTGAGAAAACATTTTGGAATAATAGGACGGTGGTACAGCAAGGTACACACACACACGAGCTCATAAAAGAAGGAAGGACAAAAGTGTAAATAGCAAAATAGGTATCACACAGTCACGGACATGGCACAGCAAGAAAGGTGCGAAAAGTTAGGAGAAAAATATGTATTTAGACATGCTTTCATAACGCACGGTATGCAAATTTTATCGGAAATCAAAACCATGTGTTCTGAACCGAATATAATGACAATGATACATTAGAACTTTTCGGTTTTTTTTGCATAAAGGAAACAAAGTAGAAACAGAGACAAGAGTGAATAGACGCTTCATGCTGTTTTCTCTCACTCTGACCCATTCAAACTTAAACATTATTTTTTTAGAGAGGAATGATACTGTGGATTACCATCAACTATGGACCTTTTCGCATTTGTTCTTCGGCAAAAGAAGAAAGATTTATGGTATGCCCCACTTTTACCAGCTGTGTGACAGTACTAAAAGAACTTTACTGGCAAGTATATTGAAGTTATCAGTTGTTCTTTTTGTTGGCTCGACTGAAATGAATTGAGTCTTGAGTGGAATTTAAAAAAGAAAAATACCGAAATAAACGTGGTTAAACAAGTGCAACAGAACATTTCTATATTTATCATTTATGATGATGTACGTATGTATAATAGCATGCAACTGTAAATAGTTGTGATATGTTTAATGTGAAGAATCCCAATTCGAAATGCCATTTAAACTAGCCGATCATTCATGTGCTATGCTGCTGCTGGCCATTACAAAAGTAAAACATGAGAAGTGATCTATGTGTGCATTTGTTTTTAAACTGAGAAAAATTAAATGACGGGTCTAAAATACCCAAAAATATGTTTGTAGCAACCAAAATGTGTAAACTATCAGATCATCTACTCATATACGTTTGAAAATTAATGCCGTGCTTCGTCCTGCTGAAATGCAATGCAATGTTGATTGTGAAAATTCTTCAAAAGAAAGTCCCCGACAACATGTCTGGTTTATGATATGATGAATGCTTTCTATTGAAAGCTTCTCACATGTTTTGTAAACGAAAATGTGCACACAAGTCAGGCATTTCCCAAATCATAATACATAACAAAATACATACCTGTACGTGTAACAGTATGAATTATGAATATAGTGGCATATAAAAGCTTATAATAAGTATAAAAGTATACATACATACAACATACACATACATTATGTTGGTATGTTATATTTATGTACAAACATAGGTATGTATCTAGAATTTGGGAAAGGTCTTTGCACTGATTGTATTTGTGAAAGTGCATTGATGTGATGAAAAAAGTGAAAAGAAAGTTGTCATACACCAAAAAGGGCAAGGAACCGGAGAAAGCACTAAAATATCCGATTAGGGTAGGTAGGATTTACCTACCAACTAACTTTTAATGCGTTGTTTTCCTTTATTCTTAAAAACACTTAAAAAACAATGTTTTATGAATAACACAGTATATATGTATATTGCATACATTAATAATATGCAATTCCAGCAATATTTGCAATACTTGTATCGGCCATAAAAATAAAAGCTACCTGCATACATATCTCTGTAAACAAACTTTAAATTACGCTGCAATTTTCTTTTACTTTCCATATCATCATATCATATATTACATATACACACGTTATTAACGAACAAGATTAAAACCAATTTAAATGCTTAATAATATTTTGTTGGTGTGTGTGGATGTAATGATGATGATGTTACAAAAATGGATTTGATATAATATCCAGTATTTTTGTAGTGCAAAAAATATAACGAATGGATTAGATGTGCACTCTATACAAGATCGTATACATAGCCATGCGATGATGATATGATGACTCATAAAGACATGATGATATAATAAAATATTTATATCGCATAACATGAAATCTTGTACTGGCTAAAGAAAATGGTTTGGTGTGTGGTATTATTGTATGGCACATGTACACATTTAATAGACAATTCATTCATACATGGAAAATGGAAATCGTCGTACATAATGACTTTTAGCCCGTCACTGTGTGGTGATGGCATATTAAAAAATAGGGATGATGCATGCGTGCTTCCACATAATAAAGTATACTATTATTACCTACACAGAGCAAAATAAATAGCCAAAGATTTTCCACATCATTATGGCTTCGACAAATAACACTCAAAGAGCACGACAACAAAACTACATACCCAAAAAACAAACATGATTTTCTATGTGCATGCATATAGCTTGTTTTAGTACCACTGTGCTAATAATTATTGCAATTTGCAAAAATCTTTATTTATATTTACAGAACGCTGATAATACTTACTGATGTTGTCGGTTGGTTGACGTTCTGACGACGCATTTTTGATTCCAGTTTCTTCACAATCATTATTCCCATGTTATTGTTATCGTGTTTTAAAACAGTAGTAGTGCTAGGATTTTGTGAGTTTTATAAAATACTGCGAAATTTTTATATTTTTATTATTATTACTACCCTTTGTCTTTTATGGGATGACTAACAAAATGGAAGCGTATTATATGCTATATGATGCATCACCACGACAAGGGTATTATAGGGTATACGGTGTATATTATGATACACACGCATACATGGAATCTTCTGACTTTCAACTTTACAAACTTATACCAACCAACCCAGCGCTATATAATTTTTTATTATTATTTCTTACCAAACCATTATTATGCCTCCCTAATATAACTTCAATGTTCTATATATGTATGTGCTTGTATATATGTACCTATATTAATTGAACGCTTTTGGTCCTATGTTGTGTGTACATACAAAATGTAATTTCCCACCCCGTCCTCCATAGCACAGTCTTCCATAGTCCATATAGCTCTTCATCTGCACTGCACTGTTGACTGTGATCCGTTCTACTAAGTGCAAAAGTAGGCTGACTGGGTTCTCATTCCCAGTTATCATATGAAATTTTAGCAAGAAGGAAGTCAGGGCTTACGTACCATAGATCTCTGGGTAAATTGAAGTGGAATCAGTTGTGTTTGAGATTCTTTGGTGTACACACTTGAAGAGAAAGACGGTGAAATAAAAAAATTCAACAAAAAAAGAAGGGAACTAAAACTAAAGGTAATATACCATTTTTATACACACAGCGTATTATAGAACATAATATTGTAGCATAATATTATATAATATAGTTATACTGCAGGTAGTAGGGCCGTGAGTATTTTCTGTTGTCTTATTGTTGAGCACGTTAAAGTATGATTTTAATGGATTTTGTTCAAAATTTAAAGATTTAATTTCAAAGAACCGTAAATTTTAACAGTTCAGAAATTCCGAATGTTACTGTGCTTGATTGGTTGTGTTTGTCACCATTTTTAAAGTATAAATGTTTTAAGCGTTTCATTGTTGGGTACGTTATATGCATCCCTGGTTAGTAAAATATCAAAGTTTAAGCATGTTGTACGGAAAATGGACTCTCGCCAAACTGTCCAAAGTTTCCACTGAGTTGTATTTTTGTCACTGTAGTACAGTGTGCCTAAATATCATGTCTTCTTGTGATCATATATGATTATTTAAAAAGAAGAACTGTGATAGGCGGGATACAAACAATGAGTCATGTTCACTATATAAAAACTTGTCAGACTTGGCATTCTTCGCATGCACACTTACAATATGTGATCATATAGTTCTAATTAAATAAGAGATAATTTATTGTGTGATGATAAGTAAATTCTGGCATGATAATGGGCTGTCCTGATTCTCCGGATTAAAACAGACAATGTTTTGAATTTTTGCACAAAAGAAAAATGAGCGAGGACACAAAGGTAAAAAACAGACGTTGGCTATACTAAATGTATTTACCTTATATAATTGAAAGGGGCAGGGTATACTGCACATGGGTCTGTTTAAGTAGTTGGCCGTCATATAATATAGTCAGTAAAAGCAAACAAAGACATGTAAGTATGTAAATTGTGAAAGTCCTAGCAGATCTTCCTTCTGTCTTGTCTTGACTTTGTCAGTATTTTTTTGGCAAGTCGTTGCCAGTTGCCATTATATTTTACCAACACGACATTATGCTAAATACAATACAGAATGTGCGAAAAAACAGACGCCTATAAATGTCAAGTAAAGCAAAAAACTTACAAATAACATTATGGAATTTTTACTGCATTTCTATGAGACGCACACACATCATACCCAGACGATAATAGGTCGTTTGTAATTCCAGACGGAGCCCACTACAATCTATGTACCTACCAAAGCGTTTTATATTGTGTCACTCATTCATGATGACGCAATGCATTATGCATGGACGTTTCCCAGGTTCATTTTGAATTCACCTCAATCATCGCTTGATCTGCTATCATCATGCAAAAGTTTTCCGCTTGTTTGTGGTAATTTGTAAACAATTTTCTTTTTCCAGTTGAGGTTAGCGTGTGAACTAATTATAAAGAGTAGTGGCGTGTCTCTCCTCTCTCCATCATAATAGGACTATTTGCGTTTCAACGTTTTGTTTGAAAAAGTTGGATTGCATGTGATGTGATGATTATTTATTTTAGGATTACTCCGTAAAATAATTAATGGAATGATTGTCCAATGTACATGGATACTTCATCACATTTGATAGGACTTTATAAAAGGGGCAATATGAGTATATGGTAAAAAAAATTCAATTTAGGATATTTGTACAAATTGTAAGTATTTACATTTGTACGAAACGATTTTGTAAAATAAATACCGACGATGATTCATCAATCATGTTCATATTATGAGAGCGTGCACCATTGAATAAAATGTAGTACACACAAGAAATTATGTTTTTTCAATAGAATTAGGTATATTTTCCTTTTACATATTTTTTTCGTTATCATGATGATTAATACCTTGAGAAAAAAATGAGACATGTTAGAAAACTGACAATGAGAAATGCGAAAGCATCATTATATGCAGATATATAGGTTGTAGGTATGCATGTAAATTCTTGCAATTTATTATTGTAATAATTGCATTATTGAAGTGATCCGACTTGAGCAAAAGTACAAGATACAAACTGCCACTTTGACTGGAACAACTTGTAAAAGTTCCTTTGTCATCATCTTTATTATCGTCATTATTAGCATCATCACACACACACAACATCCATATAAAAAAGGAAAACCTATCGGCTTAGTTCAGTTGTTAGCTTTTTGTCTCCTCCTTCTCAGGGTCATCTTTATGGAATTCTTAAAATCACTCACAAGAGCTTTGTGTAAATCATCATGTCTTGAGACTTGTACAGTTGTTGTTTTTGCTTGCGGTAATGAAGTGAATTTGATGATGTCATCCTAACAGCATTCTTATTGCCAGTATATAATTTTAACCATTATACTGATTATACATATACTTCGCTTGACTTGAAATGGTAAACTTTCGAGTGCTGTGTTATTTATATATTCGTAGACTTTACCATTTTAATAACAAACTGGCTTTAGCTCTGACCTCACTGGTAACACAGCGCGGTTTGTTTTGCTTTGGTATATTTTCCCCCATTTTTTTTACTAAATGTATAAAATTCGTTTACTTTAGCAGGTAATTTGCAATTTCCAAGTTTCTGCTTCTTGATTAAACGTATTAACTACTGCGTGTAAAAATAATGTGTACACACGCGAAGCAAGCTCAAACAAACAAACCCCCTTACCTGAATAAAAATGAAATAGCGACTCTTCTTCTTGAAATTAACTGTTGGGTTGTTAGAAAAATACAAGGCTATTTCTTGCTTGAGGCTCCCAAGTTTCAGCAGCTTCCTAAAACGTGGTTTAAGTATGGCTATAAGACTATCATTAATTTTGGAAGTAACAGCAACAGCTCATTATGTGAAGAGTATGTAGGCAATTTAATATAGAGAAAAGGCTAAATCCGTCATTTTCACATCATGCTCGTCACCTTTTTTATGGCTTGCATAATGTGATATGTGATACGCTTGCGTACTGATTACTCACAATATTCCTGTCAATAATATGAGCGTAAACATGAATATAAATTTACTCGCACAGCATATAGGTTCATGAAGCAAGCTTGAGTTCTGTCTGCTAAACTAAAGGGCAAAGTAAAAAAATCCATCTATGAAGGATTCTTGGATTTAAAAATAAAATTAATTTATACAGTAATCCTTATTTGTTAGCGTTTCATCAACGTGTACATATACCTTGCCATACAAGGAACAAATCATTATAAAAAACCATCTATGAAGGATTCTTGGATTTAAAAATAAAATTAATTTATACAGTAATCCTTATTTGTTAGCGTTTCATCAACGTGTACATATACCTTGCCATACAAGGAACAAATCATTATTGAATACGGAATACCTAAGGACTTAATATCATGAATTTCTTTAGCTAATCAACACAACAGAAGGTTGACGATTTGACGCGGGGCAGCGTAATTTTTTTAATGATGATGAGATGAGTGAGATGATCCAGTAGTAAAGCAGCAAGTGTGCAAATCTACATCTAACTTTTTTTAACGGCCGACGAAGCGACAATCAAATTAGCAATATATACATTCTCACATTACCCATATGAGATGCCCCATTTCAACTGCTACTGCTGGCTGTAAATCTTTGTTTTCTTCTATCATCATCATCGTAGTTATCATTTTTCTATCCTTCAACATAATACAAAAAATAGCCTTCAGTTTAGTCATGACTCATGAGTCATAGTCATGAATATCACGATTCACGACGATATATGTTTATTAGGACGACTGAGACAATTATCAAAACAACTTCTGGAGAGGAGTGTTTCACTGCAATTCAACGGACTGTGACATTAAAACCAATTTGGAATGTGTATGATGATGAGGAAAAAAAATTAAACGCAAGCTAATAGAATTTTATGCTATTTTCGTGTACTAACTACAGAATGTGCATTCCAAAAGTAAATTACTATGAGATAAGATGATAACATAAAAAAAGCAAATGAAAATACACTTTTCCCGAGGCAGGGTCAGACTGAAACTCTCGGGATTGCAGTCAGGTTAATTCATTAACATTATACTTTGGAAAACTTCAATTATTTATTTTTTCTTGTTTCTATTCAAATCAAACCAACTTCATTGCAAAATGCAAACCATCATATTTTTTCGTGACCATATTGAATCATGAATCATATATCATTATGAGGGATGATGTTGATGATGAGAGTCAAAGAAGTATGTAGCAACAACATTGCTAAATGATAAAAGTCAGTGTGTGTGCATACAGTACAAGAAAGGGGAATGTGTAGTTTACCTGCACAAGAAGACAGGAGACAAGGTCATGGACAAAGTCAACCAGTTTGTTTGGTACTTACTTAGTACCAGCAAAACGTAGAAAAAATGCAACTTTTTTTTTACATTGCATTGTTGAACAGCAGGTACACAAGCCTCTTTTCTTCCAGAGTCACTCACTTACAATTTGTAAGTTAGAAATACACAGGCATAGATATATTTTATGCCCTCAAGATAAACGTGACGTGGGGTTGGTGACGTATAGAATTAATAATTATTATTGATGTCTAATAACTGCTTTATGTTACACAAACGTACGTTATGTGTGAACAAGTGCATGCGGTGGCATGTGTGGGTAGAAATATTCAGGTACGTATGTCATATTTAAAGGAGGATATGTCAAGTTAAACTGAAAAGTGACTGCATAATTATAATTAACCATCAACAACCGAATATCTTTTTCAATCCAACTTATTTTAACTTTTCTGTCCGTTTACAAGGTCTATCAATAACAATAGATTAACAGATGTCTTTAAAAGATTATGAAAAAAGGTTAAAGCGATTAATTTGCTTAGTTTTTCAATCAATGCATGCATATTATTATGATGACACTGGCCGAATTAATGACACAACGGTAGTGAAACATTTTATAATGAAACTTATGCATTAAAAAGTGCTTATGTGCTCAACAATGAGATATTACATTACATACAGCATACAGCATATACATATATTGATTTAATGACAGCAAATTGTGTTGTATATTTTTTTAGGTTACCTCATACCCTACACCGCACTTGATACCATTAACCTGAATTTGTCGTAATTACGATAAACTTTAAAAGCAATAACAAGGTATTGAATTTTTGAATGAATGAATTTTTCTTATTGTTTTTTCTAACCCATTCTCATGGGTAGTGGGTTTTAATTTAATTTTTATTTTTGTACCCTTTTCAAAGATGGCACCCATAAAAGTCAGCCTTGCCCTTTTGGCCTTTTTCGGTTTATTGTGTATTGTATCTGCCAAAGGAAAATTGACATACGGAGATGAATGCAGCGTAGCCGGTGGGCTCATCAGTGCAATTCGATCTGATGATGACGAAAGTAAAATTTGCAACTCTGATAAAGGTCTCATCTGTACCGGATCATGCGTATGTGTACCAACTAGAATTTGGGACAAGGGCTACTTTTTTGGAGTATTAGGTACCGGAAGCTGTGTAGTGGCTGCCAACGGACCTTGCGGCAAGGAAGATACTTGTGTTTCCAACTCAAAATGTGGAGAAAATGTTCCAATCTGCGCATGTAATGACGGCTATCATGCACATGACTCTATGTGTGTCAGCGGAACTTCGAAAATTTCTGGAATAAGTGGATTGGCTTTTGCCACGATGATCTTGTCATACTACATCTTCGGAAACTAAATTTAAAAAATGATACTCGTTGGTTATTTGTTTGACATTTTTCATTTTGCCATTATTCAAGTGAATTTCTTGAAAAACTATTGAAACTGTTAATTTTTAAGTTTTGTTTGTTTGGTTAGGTATTTATGTATTGTTTAACCTTTTGAACCTAATCACTCCCATGGAGAGGTTTTCCAAAACTTTCCTTGGCTCCCATGCACTCCATCCATGCGTTTTTGAAAAATACACATAGACTA
>JAHZNC010002323.1:0-24497 GCA_027744095.1 Zhuqinia jingwanae | reverse complement strand
GGAACTTTGTACTTTGGATTGCACATCTTAAAATACAAAATTAGGTATATGTTCAATGCTCAAAATGTATGCATCTTTAAAAAATGTATATATTGTTTGTATTTTGTACAAATTGAGTAAAACATGCATTGTATTTTATTTTTTATAGGTATGATAAGATTTTTTGGGGAAAAAATAATATATGCTTAGCTGTGATTCGAAATGCGGAAGCTTTTTGATATCATTTTTTTATGCTTAAGGATTTATTAGCGACTTTTGTGTCGTAACCATTCAAACAAAAAATAAACATAAAAGCATCTACCAGCGGTCTCGTTTGTATAATTCTATTAAAATAGAATGCAAACATAATTTTTTTCCCTCTAATACAAAAAAAATTTACATTTTTTGTTTTATCTTTTTGGGAATACACAAGATAAAATCACTCGCATTGACGATGATTGACTAACTCAATTGAGGATATGGTGATATTATATCTTCATATTTTAAAATGGTAAAATAGAAACATTGTTAATTTGATACTATGCTTTGTTCCGAGGAATTGGCTTTTGTGGATTCTTAACAGTCAATTAGGCTACATTATTTGAAAATCGAGACTTTCGGGTCAAAAGGGTTGACTTCCTGTGATATCATATTCACCCACTAAAAAGTCACGAGTTTAGAGCATTTTAAAGTATCATTTATCATATTCAATATTATATACTCATACATACCTGGTAAAATACAGTTGATATATAAAGTAAAGTAAAATGGCCACTGGTCCTTTCTATACGTGTCTTATTTTTTGGTTGGTAATAGTGACCTACCAAAGAGTTAGAAAATAAAACCGTCTAATATAAAGTACCATTTACTATTGCAGCACTACAATAAACCCTATTAACGCTTGACTTAAGGACCGTTTGGGTGACTAGTTTGATGAAAATTGGTTGAGTATGCATGTACCAAGTTTGGTGAAAGTATTTGATTTTATCGTCATTTTCGACAGCCTTAAGGAATTGAAAATGACATTCCAACCAGCGACAGATTTGAACTCCATTCTTTTAAATGCCCAATGATACAATTAGTCCTTAAGCCACCATACTTGCCAAGGTGCAGTGGTAGCCTACCACTGGTAGTAGATTTCATATATGTAACATAATTGTTTAAGTGATCCTCAATACCTGAGTTTTCCCCCAAAGTAACAGGTAAAGCGTTACATGATACAGCACTTTACCTTCGCACGTGACTTTTATATTTTATACCGTGTCCAAGAAAAAGTACGTATCCTATTCAAAGTGCTCACATCAATCTTTAAAATGGACGCTTTCTGGGAAATGTAAGGACACTTTGGGGGATTTAAAATTATGAGAAGCAAAACAAAAAGCAATATTACAACAAATCCACCATCATCCTAGTTTCATAAAATGATTGTTAGAGTTAATGTTTGCAACTACACATATTTTAAAAGCCTGGTGTCCCCTGCTATTAAATACTAACCTTCGTCTATATAATGTTCCATGTTTAGGCAATACATGAAGTGAATTTTTAGTTTCAAATATGTACTACGGGGAAAGGCAACTATTTCTAAGGGAGCATTCATTTAATGGGTTTGATCAAGTTCCCCTTTTTTACACCCTCACCCGTTTGAAATATTAACATTAGGCCTAAATTTGTGGGTCATACGACGACTCCAGCCTCTCCCCCCTAAGGCAAAAAAAATCATGACCAAATAATCTGTTAGTGTGCAGACAACAATAATAAGTCTGCAATGTACAATGTAATAATAACAATTTCTATTATAGTAACATTGTACTAATTATTGTAATCTCTTAATCTTATTATTCGGAGGACCGTGAATCTATCATATATTCCGAACACTTAAGAGTGTAGGAAAATTATTTTATCGTTCTAATCATACATATTTTGGAAACTTTGAAAAATGGTTTGTTTACTTTGAATTAGGCTTACTGGAACGTGGTTCCTGAAGACGAACCGGCCAGCATGCCCGCACTAGTTATAAGAGAAAGCCCGACCAGGAAGTCTTCAATTGTGGTGCTGGGACCAAGACCTCCAAGAATGGTTAGCCGTGGAGCTGTGACTTGTGTGCCGCTAGGAGGAACCAACAAAACGTCAAAGTGTGGCCGTCAGAGATCTCACAGTTTGGCTGGAATCTGGCCAGGTAACAAAATAATCATTTTATTCATTTTTGATAACTTTTGTATCGTAAAATCTAATAATTATTTAAAAAGGTAAATTAAAAATGCTCAGTATAATTGCATAACGAGCAATAGCGAAGATGTGAAGACTTGGCATACAAAAATATAACAAAAACACAAAAAATGAAATCCCAATTTAATTCTCAACATTCTGTCACTGTTTGAAAGGGAAGATTCAAAATGGTGAGCACTGATATAGAAAAACAATATTTTATGCAATCTACATACCTTTTGATTTTAAAACGTAACACAGATACAAAAAAAGCATTAGCATTATTTGTATATTATAGAAATGTGAATGTAGCACTGTGTGTGGTATGCATTATATTTATACTTGTCATCAATTCATAGAAAAGTTTTTTTTATTAACATCATTCGGATGGTGGTTTCTCATCATAACTTATGTTTCTTTCTTTAATAAGCGTTATGCATGGCTTAATTTTGCCAGACCATCCGTACGTGGGTTTTAAATTTCAGGATGTCAAGTTGACTCTAGCTGCTGTATTACAAAATATTACTTTTGTTAAATGTGAATCTTGTAAATTGCTTTTGGTGCATTATACATTTCTGAAATAGGTTACAAATCCAATTTGAAAACATTAAGTGTAGCAGTTCAATGACCACCTATATAGTGTTCGTCATGATGTGATGCAGTATATAAATTGGGATTATGTCTAAATCCCCTTAACGTGAAAACAAATTGATACAACTTGGAAAAATGAATGGAGCTCAACAAATTGCAAAACAAAACATTTTTTCCATACCTTCTTGTAGAATGCTTTGATGTAAGAAATTTGATGATATTTTGACCACCACCATTTCCGTTTGGATATCGGGATCATCATAGTGCAAGCTAGTTATGTATTGCGTGTAGTTTGGTAATAATAATAATGCATACGCAATAAGTAAATTCATTATAAAGTAATATAGTTTACTCCTGACCATGGATTTTAAATAGACCATAAATTAATTTTTAACGATGCAGTACAGGTCGACACTTTTCAATTTTTCAGAGTGCAGCGTTATTTCACATTTTCAAAATATCCAGTTATTTAAGAATAAATAAAGAATAAAAACCGTTTAGGATTTGTTATTGTTCTTGGCTGGCTAAAAGGAAGCAAGTAAACCTTCTTGCTTTTTAGAAAGCAAATGTTTTTTAGTTGATTGCTTGCCAGTATTTGCAGCATTGTTCATCCATAAGAAGGATATTTAGTATTCAATTTACATATTTCTAGGAGATTATTTTCGCGTCATTAGATCATTTCAAATCTATTATAATTTGAAAATTGAGCATCGGGAAATACTATTTAGAAACGTCGAAATTATACCTGAATCAATTCAAGCAATATAATAATTGTTTGAGATTATAATAATTTAATTTCTTTTTGTTTCCAATGAGATAAAACTTCTGTATTTTTGTTTTGAACAATTTATGTATTTCGCTTGACTTTTTATGTGTACATATATAGAATATATGTGATTGGATCACAATAAATCTTCATTACCCTGGAAAACAAAGTTGGTTTGGTTATTGGCAAAGTATTCTGCGCACATATGAAAATTTATAAATTGCCGACACTTTCCTTGGCCTTATTATGATTGAGCTCCATAAGTATTCATTTTGTCAATTATGAATGGCATTTCAAATGTTTAATATTAAAGATTTTGAAAATAGTCGCATTTGTTATTGGTTTTGTAATGTTGTAATGGTCAACGAGCAAATGTTTTTTAAAGGGTTACTGAACAAGATGTTGTTAATATTATTAATATATTACTTAAAAACGTCGCTTTCATTTCATTGCATGAAATCTGGTTAATTTGCAAACCTTATAAAATATTTATTAATTAGTACAAATTTGTCCCTCTCGCAGATTAGTTTGTGGTGTATGCTGGTGTTTTTTTTTAGACTTATGTCATGTGTGTGCTGCAAAATGGAGCTAAATACAAGTAGCTAATTATCATGCTCGCTCAACTGTGCAAGAATATAATGAGTTCATGTGATTTATGATTTTTTCTGTTATTATTATTATGCAAAGCTAAACTTTTATTCCATTCTTCCTGCAATACACATTCACAAAATTAGTTCAGTTAGACATCAGATTCAGAGGTGAAAACAGTACAGTTTTTTTTATAGCAGGAATTCATCTGTCATGCTAAACACAATACACAATGCACAGAACTTATATTTTTGTACTTGTGCTTGGCTCCTTGAAATTTCTTTGAATAAATGCTGTTGTGCTTCCCGTCGATAGAAAGGTTAACAGAACACAAAATAATGGTTTGTTAAAGACTGACAAATACAAAGCCCAAAATTGAGTGAGATGCAAAATGAGAAATCATTCATCGTTTCCGGCTTTTATGACACTTGGTACCTTTTGTACGAAAAAATACATACATCATGAATTTCCTCAAAAGACTTCATGAAGCATTGGTGAATCGATCTATTATCATTTCATATTATTATTTAACAAACTTTAATGCGTGAAGTTAGAGCTCAAAATCAAATTAAAAATCACATCGCCCATGTGCTATTGACATTAATGTTGTATTGTACCAAAAAAAGTAGACATGAATTCATCTGTTTTTCGCAACATGACTGCATCAAAACATTGTTAGCTTAAGAAGCACAATAATAATAATACACCTTGCATCAAGGGCTTATACTTATGTTTCCCCAACTGCCACTGTGTTCCGCTAGACGACTTTTTTATGAAAACAATGAAATAAATGACAAAAGCTACGAACGTATGTAAAAAGTAAGTTAATTTGATGTTTACGCGATATCATCACCAGCTTAGCACCAGAAAAAGGTAGTATAAGGGTTAATGCTATGTTTACGTAGGAATCTAGTACAAACGTGATGATGTCAAAAGATTTATATTTACAGACTGTAATAAATACAGTGACCTTTCTTTCAAAAAATTTCATAGATTTTCAATTTTTGCTGAGTAACCTGTTACAGAAATAACAGAGCTGCTTTATTTAGGAAGATTTGAAGATTTTGCTTTAAAATTCTTTTGCATCTCGTCAATGTCACTTCGTCACATCACATGATCACTCGATGATATGGTGGCGTAAAATAGGAACTTTGCACTGCGATTTGATGTATTTATATATGTTATGTGGTAGTATGATTTCTTTGTCTTTTTCTCTCCGTCAAGCATGTAAGCTTCAACAGAAGCTATTTTTTTGATGTAATATATAATATATGCAGAAAATACATACTAAACTGACTTCATGATGGCATTGTTGGGTAAGCATACAAATGTGGCATAGTAGCATGGCATCATCATGATGATGATCAAAAAGAAACTCTGACTTGACAGAGAGATCATGAACCATAAAGTCCTTTTCAAATTTTATATAATAATGAACAAAAGAAATTCAAGTGAGCATGTAAATTTTCATCTGCACTGCATGTAACTTTTTCAAGTGTAATCTTAATTGGAAATTTTGGTACAAAATTTCATTTCTCTCATTTGCACGCAACACACACACACACACACACGCTTGCATGCATCCTTTAAAAAATAGCAACGTATGTAGCTACAATACAAAATCCTTGTTACGTATTAAAAATGAATACACACATCTATTATATTGGTGCACACACAAAAGTGTATGGTGTAGAGTATTTATTTATTACAATGTATAACGGACAATTATTTAAGCTTGTGATTCTGATTTGATGCGTCTTTTAAGGGGCACAATAATAATGATAAGAATAAGTTTCAACAATGATCGTTTGTTCCATGTCTCTCTGCTGACTTGACTTGTGTGTAGTGGTGGTGGTGGTGAGGGCGTTTAACCACCTTATTTTTAGGATTTTTTGTTCATGCAAAAATTGTACATCAGCAGATAAAATGCTAAAATATATAATAAATACGTAATCATTTACATTATTACATATATAAACCAGCAACTTGTGTGTTTTTTTGTATTTTACAAACATAAATTAATGATAACGAAAAAACAGCACAGAATAGGATAGATTGTCACACTTATAAACAAAGAGACCACAGGAGCCTATTTATTAGTCCGCTACTTTTCTCTCTCCCCTTTTATTTTTGTCCTTTTCTGCATTGGAATGCCAAATGCTGACATAATATATATATATATCGTTGTAAATCCGTTTGTTTGTTGCTGTGACTTGTACATTTTCAAAAAAAAACACAAAACGAATATGTGTATCATCATAATAATAATATAACATGCTATTTTAGTGTGTGTAGTGTTGCTACTTCCCGTGTTTCGTGGTTGCCCTCTAAATAATTATTTGTCAAGTTTGAAGTTTTGGTGGTGATGGTGTTGTTGTGGTATGAGCTAAGCTAATAATGCTACTACTGCCCCTCTCCCTCTTTTACATACATTTATGCCATTTTGTATTATTATATGATGTGCACATTTTGCATCATTATTAGAGCCCCTCTTTCGTACGTACATTATATAAACGTAACCTGAAATAAATGGAAGTTTTTTTATTAGTGCTACTCTGCTACTATCAATGGAATACGGTAGTCGGTGTAAAGTGTTACTTTGAGTGTGGGAATGAAACTTCAGGTGCCTCAGGTGTTCGCTTCTTGTTCAATTCAATTTACACACACACACAAACATACAGCTATAAATGCAAAAATTCACAAAAAAATTCACTTGGAATAAGGGAGAAGCGCATTTTATGTATTTTTATTCTCTCATCCATCTAGTAATAAAAAGTATAGCATGTTTAAAGCATTCTCTTATTTTTGTAAAAGTGGGTAAATTTTGTTGTAAACTGAAAGGAATTCTTAAATATTTGACGAAATTTAATCTACATAATGTGTGGTAGAGTAGTATTCAAAATTGATGGGTAATTAAGTGATGTGAATTGGACTAAATACTGATGTTTATTACTAATTAACAAAAAAATGTGTGTAGTGTATCGTAAAACTGTTTAAAGTTGGTATGCATTCTTTATTCCACCCCCACTTGTGTTGACGTGAATTTTTTTTTTCAAATTCCATATATTTTATTATTAAGATTCATATCCAACATTTGAGTATTTTCAAAATATGGTTGTCAATTTTCTTCCGAACAGCACCGCGTTACGTTTTGTGACGTGCTCTGCTGCTGTCTGGTGAAAAGTGTGAACCATTGTCTATAATTTTTTACTGTTGTTATTGTTATTATAATTTTTCCTGTTCTCCGGTGAATATCGCCAACTGAAATACGTGCAGTGTATATTAAAAGCATATCATAATCAAAATGAGTAGTGACAGGGAGCTGGTAATTCTGGAGAGACAAATCCGTCGGAATCTCAAAAGGAGTTGTAGAACAAAACAAAAGAATTGTGTGGAAAGAAGTGGGTCTCATTTCAGTAGAGACAGCAGAGACAATGGTAATTACACCGAAAGTTTTACTACTACTACCGGTACAAGTGATTGTGGTGGTGGTGGTGGGGGAGGTGATGGGAATGGGAGCACAAGTTCCAACGTTCCTGTTCCATTTTTTCCAGTAGCAAATATTGATGGAATTGTTAGTAGGAGGAATAATGTGGGTTGCAGAAATTTGAACGGTAATGGTAATGGCAGTTACCATTACTATCATTGCCGGTTGGGCTGTCCTCCAAGTGTGGCTTGGTGGAAGTCAAGAAAATCCACGACGGCCAGCATGATTGTGTCTGTGCCTGTAAGACGACTTAAAAAGAGGAAGAAAAAGTGTTTGAACTGTAAGTCAAATGAAAGAAATAATTATGCTTGAATAACTTTCTCAGACATAGTCGTTATGGCTTGCTTGGGTCATTAATATCACAGCTTTTCGGGCTATTCAAAAAGAGTTGTGTACGACAGATTATCTGGAATGAGAGGATCAATTATTATTTTTAGTAAAAATATATTTAGTCGTTAATGCTTTTCTATTTGTTGTCCGTATGCATGCTTTTAAAAATATTCTCGTTTGCTTCTTATCTTGTATTAAATTGGCATTGATTGAGTGAATCCTTAAAATTTGAGAAAGCACTATCACTTTTGTTGATATTATTATTTAATTTAACTAAAGGTGTTTAATGGCGGTGCATAAAAATTGTCATCATAAAAGGGATAGTGAAATGTTTTAGTAAAACGACAAAAAATTCTTTGCTTTTGTTGTGCATTTTTATTTACCATCTAGAAAAATATTTCTAAAGAATATCATACAATAGAGTAAAATGAATGCGAAAATGCACAATGGAAACCAGTTTTCTTTTAACAAAGATCATCTATCATAGTTATGAATTCAAAAATGAGATGCACATTACACGGAGAGAAAATGATAATAAATGACAATGACAATACTAGCACCTCTTATATAGAACATACCTAAAAGCCAAAATGGATTCACTGATGATTACTAAATTTTATAAAATATCTGAAAAAAAACAGGTAATAATGGTGCATGTAGCACCAACACTGTACGCATAATGTATTATTATGCATGTAGCGTATTATGTATCATCATTTTTGATCGAGAGAGCTGGTAGGACAACAGAGTGATTTCATGGTTGGGTGATATCCCGATTTTCATCTTGTTTATAAACAATAAGCATACTGTGTGTAGATGATATATCCCTATATGCGTGTTTTTACAAACTGCCTGATATACATTTGATATTTATTGTGGTAATTTTAGGTGTTTCAATTCAAGAATTTATCCTCACCATAATAGGATGATGATAGTAATGATATTATATGGGTTTTTATGTAAAAAAAAAAGATATAATAGAATGTTGTAGGTGACGGCTGTGTGGTGTTCATTCTATAGGGAATGGATAACGATACTATCCACTTTTTATCACCCAAAATACATCACATGCATGCATGCTTTACCTATATTGCATAATGGGAAACGCCACAAATTCTCTCTCGGTAAATTTACTGCTGTTTTGTTGCTGCTACCACGAAAATAAAATAAAATAAAATGCTTCTGACTGTGTGGCAATGGCAATAAAGTCAGGTTTTCAGTCAAAATTCAACGAAATAAATAGGTTGAGGGAGAGAAGGTGAGTTGAGGTGAATGGGTAGCAGTGGTAGTCGTACAGTGAATGATAGGTAACTTTTTAGTCCTTTGTTTGAATAAGACATGAAATTTTATTAGTCAAATAGTATTATGAGAAAAGACGCTATTATTCTCAAGGAAGTAAAAGGAAGAAGAGCAAGATAACAGTCAGGTGGTTTTGGGTATATAAGTGTACATACATACATATATGTATTTTTGGTACATAATCAATACACCACACCACACACACAATTTTTTTTTTGTTTAGCTGTGCCATCGTATCGTATCGCATTTTAACAGAATAAGATAAAGAACAGACGACGTATGCATATCATTTTTTTTGTCTAAAAACAAATCTTTAAATCCCATAATACTTTTGTTATATCATCTATTTTTTTAACTGTGAAATTGCAGTGCAGTGTATTTGCTATTTAATTATACCGATAAAATACCTTCGTATTTTTTTTACTATCTCAATGTAATCCCATAATCATCATCATTGCTTTGTAACAAAAATATGTAGTGGGGGCAAAAGTACCATCTGTAAGAAATGCACCATCCATCCATAAAAATCACAATTTACATTATATGCATGTCTTTTTTCAAAAAAGTTATATGTATGTATCATATATGTTTGTATGTGTGTGTTCAGCTCAGGTATATAGATGATAGGAGAAGATAGGAAGATGAAGTAGACGATTTGGCCGACCTCATAAAACTGAACAAAACTCATATCAATTTTTAATGCTTGGCCAAATATGTCATAAAAAATGTGAGGTCTTCCACTACTTTTCATAATATTGATAGAAGCGCATTGCAGAGATGTGGTTGAAAGACAAAATAATGAAAGCCTATTAAACTTACCTGCATGTGCTGCTGGTCTTTTGAGTCTATATTCTATGTATGATTGGGGCAAGTAGATCACAAAATGGTATACAAGACCATATATTAAATTTGATTTTATGATCGTCATTTTCTCTTTTCCTTTGCATCTTGTGGGTTTAAAAAGTTTTAATGGAATTATTGTTTCACTCAAAGTAAGAGAAAAGTATTTTGTGTAGTACTCTGCTCCTCCTTAAGTTGGTATCCTAAACTTTCTTGTATTAAGTTGACAAGACAAATAAATTATGGAAAATAGTATACATAAATTTTCCTACTTTTGCTTTTGCATGCCTTTTAGCTTCTTATTTTGAATAAGTCAACTTTTATTTATTTATATAAACATAAACTCATCGATTTTAACTGTCTATCATATGCTCAGCCCACTCCACCTGCCAAAGATCTTCAGTTTCTCCATTAGTCTCAAAAGATGAAGATGAACCTGTAAATTACAAGAGAAAAGACAAGAAAAAATATGCAAACAACAACGACAACAACAGCAGCAGTAGTAGTACTACACCAACTTCCATCATCTCGTCCCTTCCATCTTCCACATCTACAATCAAGCGGTCCCACTCTTCTGTGTGTGTTGAATCAAAAGGGATAGTAGTAACAAGGCAATCCAGCCGCAGTTCCAACAAGGCAAACAAACAAATCATACATGATCAGAAAAAGAAGGAAGCAATAAGTTCATCTGCTGCTACTGCTGCTGCTGCGACAACTCCCGTATTTCCAGATGGAGTTACAATCTTAAAGGATAATCATAACCATGATCAAAATGGTATAGAGTACACATAATATATATTTGTACATAAAAATAATGTTTTTATTTTACAAAATAACTTATTATGCTTTGAAGGAAAAACGTAGAAATGATAACAATAACAAAAAAAAACAAATGACATAGTCTTGGGATATAATACATAACCATGAATTCACATCGCTATCGCTCAAAATGGCCTATTTGCACTCACAAAAATTTATACTCTGTTTTCTTGGAAATGTCGCGTCGAAAAATACAGGGTCGACCAAAAAAATATTTCCGACAAAAAAAATTGTTTTGCTCAGAGATAAAAAATATCACTTGAGCAAATACAACTTTTGGCAATACAAATAGTTCATTGGATACATTTTCAAACAACCCTGTATGGATATATGTGTGTATATATATCGCATATTATTTGTTCTGAATATTGGCTATATTTGATCTCAAGAATTAGGTACTTTTTTTTTCCTTTGCAAGAATTATCTGGAGAAATGAACCAAAATAGTAGCAATTTCTCTTTGTTGGTGTGTGCCATATTTTTCCCCCAGTTTTTGGGTCTTTGGGTGTTAGTCGGATATTATGATTGTGTTTGTGAGTGCTCAACTATAAATACCTATGCCTTGACATGCAAAACACAACATACATTTGACATGACATCAACTTCCATATATTCCGTGCTGTATATGCACATTTATTCGTCAATATCCTACGGGATTTTCTGCACGTCAATCTTTCACTGTCGAACAAATCCTGTGTATGAAAAAATCGCATTTCCTTGTCACTTTCACACGGACAGAATGAAACTTCTTCCTAGAAATGACGTGTATGTAGGTATATGGCTTTTATATATAGATGTGTGTGACTTTATTTCTGACTTGACTACTGCTAACAATCGTCAATATTGGCAACCGAATAACTCGCGAGTTAAATGCATAATAAATACCTTACAAGAACAATACATACATAATATGTATACCTATACAAACAAAAACGTTCAACACTGGCCAAAAATATATGGGAAAATAGATTGTTCCATGATGTTCTATAATTTCTTACTTGTTTTTTAGCCCAGCTACAAAAAAATGTTCTTATCAGTTTTTGTTGATCATATGGTGTGGCCTTTCACAGTAAATTTTATTTCATATAGTGAGACATATAATGCCGATGGCCAAGTGCTGGGACCAGTGTTTTTTTGTAATTACCTACTTTTATTATTAGTTGGTTGACTTCTTTTTTTTTAGAACGGAGAAAAGTTTTTGTGCCATGTACTTTCTGTCATGCCCTCAAACTACTAATTTAAGATATGAGTTATATAAATTGATAGCCATACCGGAATTAGTATATTCTGCTGAAAATAGGTAGCTATAAATAACATCCCAGGCATTTTATTGCAAGGGATTAGGATAGCCAAGATCTTAAATGTAGAAATGTCCCAAGGTTTTGTACCTATTCCTAAAAAAACATATATATTCTGATACAGATGTACGTATATGTGTCATATATGATAAGCGATGGTAAAAAAAGTAAATCGAATTGATGGGTGGTGGGTAGAGAGAGAGAGATTGTACTATTTTTGCTGTATTACTACTAGTAGTCTTCCTTTTTGTGTAAGCTAAAGATTATAGAGAGCAGCAGATTGTCACCTGAGATTTAATTATTTGAAGGTAAACTCGTAAAGAGCAGAGCTGTAGTGATATGCTCTTGGCACTTCAATCTAATTTACGGTAAGTCGTGAATCCAGGCTGTTCTTTTAGTACTTTGGTGCATATGCACAGGTGATAGGATAATAAAAGCAGACCATAGCTCTGCGCGCTATAATGCTGGGATGTTGTGTTTTTTGTAGTGGGTAATTTATTTATGTATGTAGGTATATGCAAGGCATGTTTGGCTTATCCATCCTATTCTCCCGTTGTGTGCCCTCCAGGGTCCAACATTTCTTTAGCAAAGAGTGCCCTTTTCCGCTGTGGCAAGAATTAGGATTCCATTAGTGTTGATGAAATGACCTAAGAGATTTCAGGTGTGTGTGTGTGTGTGTGTGTGTGAAAGCTTGGGATTGGATTAAGTTCATAAAAATGAAATGTTCGCAGGATGCCCCACCAACACATGCTTTTGTTGAAAAGCTGTCACTGCACTGTTTCAATAAACTACCTATTTGTTATACAAATTAGATCCAATTTTAGGTAGATTGTACATTGCTGCGAACAAGTTAAGCACTGCCAGAGCTAAGTCCTAAAAGAATAAGAATTATTATTTCATTTAGGATAATTACAAGGCTTATTAACCATTAGCAGTAGTACTCCCAGGCAGTTAATATATAGATTAATGTTCCTAGCAAACTTTTCAAGATAATAATGCTAATGATAAGGAAAACAAGCTTGTGTTGTAATAAGTTATGAAGCTAAAATGTTAAAAACTATTAGCTAAGAAATAAAATCCCCGATAATGACGAATTCCCAGTAGAGTGCGAAGTGGAGTGCTTGACTTAAATATCTTATAACCACCCCATAAAAATTTAATTCCCCAATCCCGACACACATAACTCAAAATCCATTTCCAAAAATTTCTTTTTATTTTCCACCACCCCAATCCACTTTTGCAGAAAGAGCTGTAAATAAAATCCCAAATAGCCTTGCAAATAAAACGACCAGAGGAGAAAATAATAAAAAAAAAATCCCAAAAGGATACGCCACGTTTACAACTCTTTTAAGAAAGTGAAAAGAAGAAATAAAAGAAAAGGCTGCTGAGCAGTTGTGGTGGAAAAAGCTCTTCACTGCAATGACATCTAAAAAAATCCCAAAAGGATACGCCACGTTTACAACTCTTTTAAGAAAGTGAAAAGAAGAAATAAAAGAAAAGGCTGCTGAGCAGTTGTGGTGGAAAAAGCTCTTCACTGCAATGACACCAATCCAAACTGTTAAAACTCTTGGGGATCCATTAAAAGTCTTCCCATTACACAATAATATATTATTATGTGTAGGCTTCACTATTCATCTTACACATCGCTCAAGTCACGAATACTAACCTAAAAACTTAACCCTTTCCCCACAAAAAACATAAAATATCTAATCCACTCTCTCTCTCTCTCTCGCTCTTTACCACACAGCAAGAAACATAGCTAATAACAGGAAGAAAAGCCATACGATTACGATTTATACATACGAATGATGATGGGATGATGATGATGATGATACACACGTATAAACACAAGGCTACCACTACACACTGCTATAAAAAAAGTGTGAAAGATTATACTCATTATTATCCTACCTCTTCTTTTCTTCTCCTAATCCTGCTGCGTGATATTTCACTGGGACGATGATGAAAATTACACCTTCTTGAGCGGTTACATTTCTCCAGTTTCCCTTTCTTTTCTTTTTGTTGAGTTTTTAGTTTCATTTTTTGGTTCTCTCTTTCTTCCTAAAACCCAGTATTGAACACTACTGCCACTTACGTTAGTACAATGCTTAATGTACCATGAACTAAAATCTAACAAAAAGTTGTTAAACTCCACATGCTTCATTTCCAAAATTGTACAATTGTAGTTTTGCCTCTTTTTTTCTCCCTTTCAACAAGGGCGTGCAATAGTTACTTTCAAAATTACTGTCATCATCGTCTTAAAATCCAA
The DNA here is from genome assembly GCA_027744095.1 of Zhuqinia jingwanae. Classification (NCBI taxonomy): domain Eukaryota; kingdom Metazoa; phylum Arthropoda; class Collembola; order Entomobryomorpha; family Paronellidae; genus Zhuqinia; species Zhuqinia jingwanae. Next base: position 10,027 of record JAHZNC010002323.1, on the reverse strand, counting down.
CCGAAAATGACTACTGCTGCTGCAGGTTTCTTCGTCTTGTCCTTCGAAAACCTCTAAAATTCTTTTGCACTTTCTCCTCCGCAATTCCTAGCCCAGCATGTGCTTTGATGTTGCTGTGTGTGTGTGTGGTTTATTACTTTGACTCAAGATTTTAGGGTTGGTCTTTTTACGTGGAAAAAAAGAGTTCACTTTCCTACAGCATGATTAAGTTTTTTCTCGAGTTTTTGAATATGATGTTTAATTTTATAAAGCTATTTTTTTTAGCGCTCGTAATGTTTTTTCATGTCCACACGCTGAGATTTTCTCTACGTTTTAGTCGAAAATTTGCGCTGAAGATTTTCGTCATTGGTGCGAACGAACATCTGTGTTCCGTCACTAAAATTGTCAATGCGAAGATCTGCTATCACGACACAATTTTCATGACACCTCATCACAAAATGACGATAACGCAAGGATGACCTTGCTTGCTGCTATGCATACAGCCGTACATGTATAGTATCTAGTTTTAAAAGTTTTTTTAGTGTTGGCAAAGAAGGTAAAACATAAAGACTGCAATAAAATTTTCCTCTCACTTGCATGTTGTGCCTTTTTGAGCATCCTTTTCCATTTCAAGCCAACCCAAAGTTTAAGAAATGAGAAGGGTATGTTCAAAAATTATGTTGCACACAAGAAAATTTTTGTGTTGTTTTTTAAATTTTTGTGCAATTGCCAAATATTTTGTACAAACTATAACATAGACATTGAAAGTATATACTTTTAAAATGCACACAGCCTCCAAATTTACATATTATGTGACTTGGGTTTAAGTTGGCCCCTTTACACTTTTAGAACTCACGTTCTCCTCGAAAATGCTACACATTATGAAATGGGCATGAAAAGAAGCACCGTAAAAAGAATGTAATGACTAATGGCTCCTGAATCTTTCTCTTAATGAATGCAACCGACGACGCTTAACCAAAAAATTTACACTGCAAAATCAAAAAGTCATCAAGCATTCCCCATCGCATTCTAACATATGCATAATATTATAGGTTTAACTTAACCATTCCAGTGCCAAAAACTTTTATTTCATTGACAATTGTTTTACAGACGAGGAGCTGAGACGCGATTACGACGAAGCAGCAGAGGAGGAAGAAGAAGAAAGTATGGTAATTACTACAACGATACCCGGCATTAAAAATGGGTTATCCGGTGGGGGTGGTGGTAGTAGTGGGGGTGTCTCTCTCACAATCAATACAACAGGCTCTGTTCCCATCACCAAAAGCAAACTTCCCTGTCGCCACCACAATAAAAACCACTATCACCATCATCATCCTCCACAACAACCACCAGAAACTCAAAATCAACACAAACATCCAGCCAGTTTTATTCAACAACAACAACAACAGCATCGTCATCTAAAGGTAAGACCCAGTAATTATGCAGATCTAGATGCCTCAATTATTATGCTTTTGCTTTCCTTTGTCTTACAAAGAAATGTCAGTTATATTTTGTTACTTTTTTGTACAAGCATTTGCATTCTAACTTTTGTATTGTAATGGAGGAAAAGAGAGCACTTCTCCATTAAAAACTTCTATTTCATTGTAAATTTGAATGCTGATTTATACAGAAAAGACATGCTACGCAAAAAGAATATTAAAACCCCCGAAAAAAGTCCTATTTCTATTCTAGGTTTTCACTCGCAATCCAGAAAAATTAATAAAAATTCAAAGAAGTTTATTTATTTGCTGCTGAGGAGGAAAATATACATGCATAAAGATGATCATGATCATCATCGTGCACATTCCCTCCCTTATTCAATAAGTCAGTTTGTTTGTTGAATGTCTGAATGGAGGGAATTAATGTGAAGTATGCAATCTACCCAAAGAACGCGCGGAAGCTGCGGTAAAGGTGAATGTTTCATGTGGGACATAGAAAAAGAAAGAAAAGTCAAGTAGACCTTTGACTTGGCTTAAACTTTTTTTTACCGATTCTCCATTCATTCGTTGTATTCTTTTCGTATGAACTTCCTCTATTCTGCTGCAGCTGCATATATATACATACTACCACCACCCCGCTTGCGGAACAAAAAAAATGTGTGAGGGGAATATGAAAATGCTAATGTAAGAATCTAAGGATGAAAAAAAGAAAGAAAATGTTTGTGGTTTTTTTGCATAGTTTTCTCAGAACCGTTTTTTCTTCTTCTTAAAAACAGGAATCACAAGCATTCCTTTTAATGGAGACTTTCCATGAACGTTTTATTTTTGAACCATGTAAATTGTCTTTTTTCTTTTTCCACCGGAATCCGGTGGTATCCTACATACTGTGGTGTTATAACGGTGGTATATGCACGTATGTAAGTATATATTTGATGCACCACAATCCTCAATGTTTTACATGTGGGTTTGGGGAAGACATTTCGTAATTCCTGAATTGCAGTGTCCTCCTTCCACTTAAGTTGGGTTGAGGAATAGTGGAAAAGTTGGGGTTAATGATGTGAGAATCCTTCTAATCGATTATCGTGCTACTCCCGATTTTTCCGTCTTTGTTTCATTGCAAATGTAAATTAAGAAAGGGAGGAAATTTTACATTTTATTTTCAGATGCAAAATTCATCCTTGGGTACTTGGTACTTTTTCTTTGGGATTTGATTGGAATTCTGTACACAAGAATTTTTTTTGACAATAGATTTTTGTTTTGACTTCGGAAGTTTGGAATCGCTACTTGCATAAGCATCACAATCACAATTACAAATATACGGTGAATAATTTTTACGGGAGGAAGAGAAATGGATAGTCATAGAATTTGTACGAGAAGAGGATAAACTTTAACAATAGCTACTATTATAACTGGGGCTAAATTTGCTTCAACGAAATTATACGGTGAATAATTTCTACGGGAGGAAGAGAAATGGATAGTCATAGAATTTGTACGAGAAGAGGATAAACTTTAACAATAGCTACTATTATAACTGGGGCTAAATTTGCTTCAACGAAAATTAGCGCAACTGCGACAAACCATGGGACAACTGATATAGCTCGTGTTGAGTCCTCATTATAATTGCTCGGTTTATCATAATTACAAATCAATATTGCTTTTTTTGAAAACAGAGTAACCGCTCTTTACAAGGTTCGATTTTGTAGCATTTTAAAAGTATTAATTTGAATTAGTTAGTTTTGGAACGTTCCTTTTGCTTGTAGGTCACTATGGTCTTCTCATTTGGTTTCTAACCAAGCCAGCTAAAAGCTGCTGTAGTTTTAACATGAACAGAGATAAACGACAGTGGGATACCAATAATATGGTAGCATGGTACACGTATATTCCCACACGTTTCGTTTTACGTTTATCTTAACTATTTTGCCCTAATGAATATGGACTTCATCTTCACTTCAACTTTGCAAAAATAAAGTTTCTTACCCCAATATACTAACATTATTATAGTGTTTTGCTCTCGGAAAAGTAGGACACAGGATGCTAGCTTAAATAAGCATAAGTGTAGTAGAAGTAGATACCAAATTACTTAGTACACAAAGCTATTTTAATAATGGCAGTCTCCTCACGTACTCCTCTTCCTTGTTCATTCGTAACCATTAGATTTCTTGGTCGGTCGTCATTTAACATTTGATGTATCCTCCAGAGATGATTGTTGATGTGGTAAACGTACCTTTCTCAAGTGTAGAACCTTTTGGATTTTTTTATCAGTACATTCCATGAATATTAAAGTTTTATTATAAAATATTATTTTAAATATGAGTTTTAAAGATAATGATAAAGTGGTGTGCATTTAAATTCAGTTGAAAACTACATATCTTATTAGCTCACCAAAGAAAATATCGCGTTACCGTAAACTATAAGGAAAAAATTATCTTGAGAGTTCTTTAAATGAAATGAACCATCCAGCGACCTGTGAAAGGAGTTATAGTGTTAGGAAATCAAGACGTGTTACGCAAAGATGGTAGCATCTTAGGCAGGCTTTTTAAAGGAAGTGTTACCAATTATTAAACTAAAAAAGTAGACGCCAACTGGCATATTCCATGTGATGTGGACATAAACATTGCCGTGGCAAAGGGAAATTTCTGAAGACCTCATGGATTAATTTAGAGGAAATGAAGGCAAAAAAAAGAATAATGCGTTTCCCAAACTTATTTACACAAAGTTTAATTTTGAATGCTTTCACCGGGTGGTGTGCTGACGATCTTTCATGATTTTCACTTCGGCAAATTTACCTAATTTCGTTCGACCTGTATCCGTGTACAAACACATGCAAAATATTGAACGTAATTTGTTATAATGGCAGTAATTGCAAGTAATCTCAAAAGTGTATCACGCTTTTGCCTTTGTCACACATTGAGCTGCCTACGTAAATGCTTGAGTGTTCTGTAAAAACAAAAAGTTTTTTTTTTTTTTAAAGAAGTTTGATTCATTTGTTTGTTATTTGGTGGTGACAACATCGCAGTAATTCATCCTGACTTAGTTTTAAAACCGATTGACACAAACCATTCAATGAAAACCTTTAGAAATAGGTACAGTTCCAGGATAATATGCTCAACAACAAAAGTGGTAACCACTTTCTCCGTGTTTCATGTTTTTTCTACGAAACATCAGGCAAAGATGAGCTTTTCCTGTTGTTGTTCTATATTAAGACACAATGCGTTTCTCTGCAATGTTGTTTTAAAAATCCTTGAGATTCTACTGGTTGTAAGCGGACAATGTTTTTTACAACATTTTATTTTGATTTATGAACAAGCCATGTCCCTTTTTTTAAGGTATTAAGTAAAGTGTTTAAAAAACTTAGGTTTGTTTGTGGTAATGATAGTGGAAAACTCTTTTTAATGCTGAGGGAAGAAAAACAAAAAACAGGAAGGATGAAATGCAATCGTTCAAGTAGCCGTAATGGAGATTTTATAGAATATGTTCTATTTTTATCGAAAGATAATACGCCTAAACGTTTTAATGGATTTGTGATCTTCAAAACACACTGTCCATTAAAAATAGCTCTATTATATTTTCATAATTCCACGAAGTGTCAAAGCAGCAGCAAAACAATTCCTCGAAATTGGCTTCCATTTTACTTGTTCTAGAAATCATGAAATGTTTTATTACTAATTTATTTATAGCCATATATATGTATGCTTGGTGTTTTCTCTATTTTTATCTTTTTGATCAAATCCAACAGTGGGGTACACTCGATAGTAAAACTCTAATAAAAATGACTTTTACTTTGAATTGTTTCTATTTACTTTATTGTGTCAATAATGTAAAATGTAAAATGCCAATGAACATTGATTAGTTTACAGATATTTCACAATATATATTGTAGCAGTAGTAATATTAAAACGCCAACAAAATTTATTAATGGCCACTAGTAAATCGTATAATGTGCATATTTCACAATGCTGACAAAGTAAACGAACCTAACATCTAGCCTTACAATATGAAATATAAACATTGCTTGAACTATATGAGAGAATATTATTGTTCATATATTATACATTGTTGTTTTTGTAACTTCTTGTTGTCTGGGTATGATCTTTTCCCATTGAATGTGGCAACAAAGAAAAAAAACACTCATAAGTTATGAGTCATAAGTCATAACACATCATTCTGAAATTCAGAATCAGAATGCACCAGCAGCAGCAGCTTAATATGCAACCAAAACTAGAAAGTAAATATATACTATAGCCTAGTGCCTTACAAGTAATATATTTTGGAGAGTTTTTTTAAGCATTACATCTATCATCCCACTTCACATACAAGTGTTCTACAGTGTTCTTATTTACACACAAAAGTTCATATTTCATCATGGACGGAAACGAGCTTTCCCCCACAAAAATGATCACTTTCTTTCAATACCACTTAGCATCAGTATGTTGTCGTATAAAAAACATTAAAGAAAAAACTGCAGCTGTGGCAAGTAATTTTTATGTTTTTTACGACACGGTGATGATGAGAATATTCGAATCTCAATGAGCTGACCATTTAAGCAAAAGAAAACTTCCTCCTGAAAAGGTGTACGTTTTGCAAAAGTTGCTCATTTTTTTAGCACCTCAACCTCCTTTCAGTATTGCTTTTCTAATCAGAATGAAAGCATTCATATTATACCATCTTCAGAAAAAAAGGAAAGAATATTGTTCAGCAAAAAATGCAAAGTGCATTCTAGTAGATGGATATATGCGGTGTTATGTAAAAAGCGTAATCCGAATATTAAAGGCGTGAAAAACCTTGGTTTTTACAACTTAAAAGGTTCATGTTATCCTTTTTTAATCAAACTCGTGAGCCTTTATATCATGCTCTCGCAGATGACAAGAAGCTGCTGCATAAGATCCAAAATAAGGCAAATGGAAAGGATTTCACATAATTTTTTTGGTTATTACATGCTCTGGTGCTAAAGAAGTTCTACAAAATTTATGCACACCAAGCAGACCACAGAGATAAAAGAGTAGTACATTTTCACATTTTCAATCTCCTAAAAAATGGTAGTCGCAGCAAATTTTTTTTTCTGCTGCTATGTCTGTTTCTCCTTCACAGAGGATCATGGTGATGATGATAATGATGATGAGATGAGGAAGAGGATGAAAGAAAGGCAAATCACAATGTATATGTATCTGTATAGCATGTTATATTAGTACTTAACCTAATACCTATATACCTATACAGCTCATCATTCTTTCTGTTGATGTGTGTCTGTGTGTGTGTGTGTTTGTAAGGGTGGGTAAAAAATATAATCTTCTTGTTGGTATGTATTTCCTCTTGCAGTTTCATGTTTCCCCTTTCGAGGGAAAATTGTACTAACAACGCTAATTTTTCAGGCTTACCAGAACAAGAGTCCAGTTTTATTTGCAAGCATTAAATTTAATGCAACGTAATGGAGTTTTTTTTACTCCTCCTCCTCGTGGGTTAGTTAGCAGCTGCAGAAGGAAAGGAGGTATTCCTTTCATGGTGATATATGGTTATATATTATTTATGTATCAAGCTTGTGTAGCATAATGTCTAGCGGAAGCTTCATATTATGATGTTTTTTTTGTGTCTGTAATAAATTTGCTTTCTCCACGTTTTTAAAGCTCATATTACATTTTTTACGTTAAAAAAATTACAGAGTTGTTGATTGAAGCCAAAAAAAGGTTATAACTGGCTATTCGTTAAGTTGATGACTGAAAGAAAAGTAACTAGTATGCGAAAAAATAAAATAGGCCAAAAAACGAAGCAAAATTACAAACGTACCTAATAACAATATTTTAGTTAACTAAGTACCTTTAAAAAAATATACAAGGTTTTTTGCCGGTAGGTTTACAAAGCTTTGTGAAAGCAAAGTACTACTCGCAAATATTGGATGGATATATATTTTTCATGTTTTTTTGTGCAATATCTGGTCGGGTCAGTCAAAAGATAAATGATAAAACAGGGAGAATGGAATCCGAACTGAAAAAAAGTAATAATATTCATCAAAGTAATTTTTCTCTGTTTATTATTATTTTCTTCCATGTTTGTCATTTTTCAAACAGTCTGTATTCAGTATATAGGTAGTTGACTAATAATTTATCCGGAAGGTGTTTATATTTGGGTAATATAATTTAATATACATACATAAATACCACCAGTGCTATAAGCTAACCAATAACATTAGATGCGCTATGTAAATCCTATTATGTGAATATATAGGTACCTTGTACATGCACACACAAACAAGAGTGCAAAAAAAGGTATTAGATGCGCTATGTAAATCCTATTATGTGAATATATAGGTACCTTGTACATGCACACACAAACAAGAGTGCAAAAAAAAGGAAGAAGAAAATCCTTTTGTACTTCCATGAGCTTATAAAGGACTTTATTACAAATTATTGTAATGATGAAAGTGAAAATGTCCATGTTTCTGTACAGCTTATTATTACAAACATTGTTCTAGATCCACATGAAAGAAATGTATTAAAAACATGTCCCTTTTGTTATATTTCTCTTTTTTAACCCTCATGTTCTATTGCATATTGTTTGATTATGTTCAGTTGGAAAAAATTTCTTGAAAACTAATTCGGGGGGAGGAGAAAAACTGATTAGTTAGTCAATATTTTGCTTATCATCTTTGCTGCATTACGCATGCATGTATTTATAACACTTCTTCTTTGCAATAATAATAATAATAATCATCATCGTCATGCTCATGTTTTGTACGTGAAATATGTCCCAATGACATTCAATTTAAAAGTACAAAGAAGCAGTAGTAGTCTACTTGTTGTCATAATGCGACACTCCACGAATGAACCCTACACAGTGACAGTAAACTTTGTTCCTTAATCATCATCGTCTTATCTATCATCGCATCTTTGTCGGTAATATTATTTACGCAATAAAATTTCCGTCTTGAGCCATTAAAAATGTGCATGATTGACTGGCTGATGACGTCAAATAGTCAACAACTCCACTCTCGCTCTCTCTCTCTCTCTCTCTCAATAATATACACGAAATAAGTTTTGTCATTTTCCCCACAACTCACAAAGTCATCAAGTGTAAGCTGTGTGGTTGTTGTACCTTTTTTGTGTGTCGTGACATTTCAGTTGATGATGATGATGATGACTACAAAGTATGACGTTAGGACGAATACAAAAAAAACTAGACTGAATTGTTGGAGCTGGAGTGTTTCACAATAAGCATGAATATATGCACGTATGTACTATCAGAAACATGATATAATGCAATAATAGGTTATTATAGGACATCTGTGTGATTTGCATAATATCATCGAGTAAAATTCTCTTTACATAACAAATAATAATCCCAGCAGTTAATCACCTTTCAAATAAATTGTGAAATGTACTTACACGTATTAATGTCCGCCGCAATGAATACAACTATTAGAGAATTTTATTCGAATCTCGAAATCTAATGAAAAATTTATGATGAAAAAGCTAGAGAGACATGACATTCATTTCATGATTGTGTATATTGCGCGTCCATGCTGTCCAAGAGATTGGTGAAAGGCCATAAGGGATATATATTATACCCAAGTAAAATTCCACGTGACCAGAATTTAATTACTACTGCTGCTGATATAAAGTTTATGCATGTATATGATTTTGTATGTACAATAATTTTAAATGAATAGACTTTTTGGGGACAAATAAAAGGCTTCTTCCCTTTGTTTGATATAACCATTCATGATGATCATGATGATGAGCAAACCATACTGTTTGGGCATCTAAATTTAGAGATGAAGTGTTTAGTATTTACTACCATTAGGTTTATTAAACTTCTTCCCCCATTAAGGATGACAAAAATGGTAGCACCAAATCGAATACCCAAACAAAGATACCACTTTATCACGATTATATTTTTATTGGGAAAAGGCTCTTTGCTTTTTGTGTGGTCCCTTTTAGTATATAATATTGCACATCTTCGGAGCAAGTCAAAACTCTACTGAAGACTAAAGTCACTCAGCATGCGTGTATATAAGGGAGTCTATACAATATCATGCTGGCCTATTATATCTGGAGTGTGTTATTGGGAGAGAACGTGACTAGAAAGCGATTTTTGTTCATCAACCCTGGTAACAACACTTGCCCTTTTTGTAGGCTCCGCTGTCCTTTGCTTCCATGTTCTCTTTTTGTGTTCAAAAATAACTTTTGCGGTAGTGGTGGTCGAACTGCTGCTGCTGCTGGTTTAGAGAACGTATCAGAAAATGGGATGAAAACGTGCGTAAGCATGAGTAGGAGTAAAATGATTTGATGAGAGGAAGTTAAACGCCATTTTAGGTGTGTATCTGGCCTTCAGTATATGTACAACTTCCTATTATGTATTCTCTATGGAGGGAGGGATTCAACCCAATATGTGTCAAAAGTTTAATTATCTTATATAATTATTTATTTTTTAAGTGTTGATGAGTAGGTATATCTTAATTAGATAATTGGATTCATACCACATCACATCTTTTTTGCCCGCTTTTTAATGATAACTTATAAAGTGGATTACAAAACAACGGAAAAAGCAAACAATGAGGAAGTGTACAGCCATATTAATAAAAGTTGGTCACTTAACCCATATGCGGGAAGGGGAAG